>JABUQX010134501.1:10000-20454 GCA_015478945.1 Trachelipus rathkii | reverse complement strand
ATATATATATATATATATATATATATAGATATATATATATCAGATGAGTTTGATTAGCAAATAGAGAATTTATAATGCATCTACAGTAAAACAAATATATATTTGGAATCAGCTAGAAATTCTAGGGATGGATTTAACTTTTTTTTTTTTTTTTTTTTTTTTTTTTTTGGCGTATTCATCGAATATATTTTAAAATTATTTCCCCATTTACGGCTCGAGCCGACGGGGGACAGTTGGGGATTTTTGTTTTGAAGTAAATTTTTTTTTTTTTTTAACTAAAGGAATACCTAGGTAAACCGCAAAGATGGCAGGAGTTGGGTCTCTCGTCCCCGGTGGACGACGGGGGACTAATCCCCCGGGATGGTCTCCGGAACCCCCGTTTGGTCTTTGGTGTCGCGGGGGTTCGACCATCCTCCGGGGAATTCGTCCCTCTCTCTGTCCCCGTCGGCTCGAGCGTTCCCTAAATTTGGTGAAATAGTTTTGTTTTTTAAAAAAAAAAAAAAAAAAAATTTAAAAATTATTTCACCAAATTTAGGGGCCTCGAGCCGACGGGGGACAGAGAGGGGACGTTTCATACCCCGGAGGGGGATGGTTTGAGGAACCCCCGCGACATTCAAAGACCAAAGAGCGGGGGTTCCTGAGACCATCTCCGGAGGGGGGATTAGTCCCCCTGTCGTCCACCGGGGAGGCTGAGAGACCCCGACTCTGCCATCTTTGCGGCTTTACCGTCTTCTCTCTTTTGTTAAAAAATTTTACTTCAAAAACACTTTGGTATTTTTTGTCATCTATCGCCAAAATTTTCTCTAAAACATAAACATTATTAAAACGATGAATAATGAATTAATTGATTTAAATCCCATCCTTAGAATTCTTCGGCTGATTCCAAATATATAATTTGTTTACTGTAGGACCTGTCGTTCTCTAGTTACTATATTACTGTGAGCATTAAAAATCTGACCAAATATATATAAATATATATATATATATATATATATATATATATATATATATATATATATATATATATATATATATATATATATATATATATATATATATATATATATATATATATATATATATATATATATATAACACTTATTGTAGACACAAATAATAAATATTTACGTCGAAATAAACTAAAAAATTAAATAAAATGAATTTGAAAATAAATCAATTTGAAGCTCAAAAAATACAAAAAGTAAGTTCTTTTTATAGCAAATCAAATTTTTAATTTTTCTTTACCTAAAATAAAAAATCATTACCAACCATTCTACTACTGAGTTACTCTTTTTCTATCAGTTATATCCTATATTTTTATATATATATATATATATATATATATATATATATATATATATATATATATATATATATATATATATATATATATATATATATATATATATATATATATATATATATATATATATATATGAGTCGACTGCAGGTGGAGAATGGACGCATTGAAAAGAGATGGGAAAGAAAAGAGAAGAGTTAGAAGAAAGGATTTTGGAGAAGAGGACCAAGAAACGCTAGAGCTTGCAATGAGGGATTGGAACTTTGAGTGCTGAGAAAGAGATAGTTTCAGAAATTGATTGGATCAGTAAAAGAATTATAAACAAAATTTATAAAATTTGCCTCAAAAAATTAAAATCCATTTCAATGTATAACGGAGGAGCACCAAAATTTTTTAATCTTGATTCTTTTGACATAACAAAACTTAAGTAAATTAAAAATGGATCAACATTATTTTGATTTAAATATTTATTATAAGAAGATAAGAAGAATGGACATTCGACGGAGTCGGCTCATATAGGTCAAGAAGTATTAATCAAGCACCACAATGGCGTCCGGTAGCTCAGCTGTTAGAGCACTCGCCCAACTAAGCGAAAGACCCAGGTTCGTCACTGGTCGGTCGTCTGAGTGTTTTATTATTTTTCTTCGGCTCCGTCTTTACTCATAGACTTAAATTGAGCACACCCTTTCCTAGATTAGGGCTCTGACCGTGAACGGTGGTGTTAATCTGAAAAAAAAAAAAAAAAAATATATATATATATATATATATATATATATATATATATATATATATATATATATATATATATATATATATATATATATATATATATATATATATATATATATATATATATATATATATTTATTTATTTTTTTATTTATTTATTTATTTTTTTTTTTATTTATTTATTTATTTATTTATTTATTTATTTATTTATTTATTTATTTATTTATTTATTTATACAAATCACCATATCCCGCACAGGTGCAGGGTGGTGTTGGTGATTGATAAGGGTGTAAGCTTATCAACACCATTCATGAAAATAAAATTATGATAGAAGAGGGTTTTCAGCCCCTTGCTATCAGACGAAGAGAAATCTTCATATGACTCGAGCGACGACTTCGAGATTGGCAGCTTCACACCAATATACTCTGTTCACCGTTCCTAGAATTTAAAGTTGCAGATTTTTATTTTTTTACTTTGTTTTAATAATTCAATCAAAATAATTGAAGGATATAAACTCGAAAAATTGTTGCTTCCCCATCTTCTCAGATTATAAACGATATTATTTAAATATTAATTAATTAAATTTTAAAAGTTTTGAAATTTCGAATCATTAACAGATATTTTTTTACTAGTTACTAGAACTTCAAACTTAAGCATTCTCCTCTAAAAACATAATTCTCAAAACAAATGTTGCCTTCTCAGAATTTTCATTCTTCTTTCCAAAAAACACTTAAAAGATAAAAGATTTTTCTTTTTCTGCTGGAGACTGCCATTTGAGGGTGGTGGGAGGGGGTTGTTAGTGGTAACTGGTGTGAATCATTTATATAAATATATATATATATATATATATATATATATATATATATATATATATATATATATATATATATATATATATATATATATATATATATTATATATATATTTTATTTATTTATTTATTTATTATTACCACATAGCCTCTAATCCTGAGGTAATTGGGTCGGAGAGTATTTGTATGGTTTCTGACCAAGTGGAAGGTGCAGGAATATTTAGGCCCTATAGCAAGTACAGCTTCAGCGCGACGTATCGGAATGCTCGCCACCGTAATGCGTCGGTTCGCATCCTAGCACGCGGTTTTCCAATGCGAGAAGCATGAGAAGAGTGATTTTGCTTGTGTGAATAGATTCTTCTGTTGTATGTGATAGCTATGTTTGTAATGATGTATTGGTATTGATATTAGAGTAATACACTAGGTCGTAAACTGAAATACGTAAATATTGCAGAAAATCTCCTACTAACGACAATTTTTTGTGTCCGTTCACGTGGCCGAACGAGAACTCGAACCCATACTGAGAGGGAATCCTGTTCTTAAGGTGAGCCAAACGCTCGCCTTAACCCATATATATATATATATATGAGGTATATATATATATATATATATATATATATATATATATATATATATATATATATATATATATATATATATATATATATATATATATATATATATATATATATATATATATATATATATATATATATATATATATATATATATATATATATATATATTTATTTATTCCAGTTGTGAATAGAAATGGTAAAGATGCAGTAAATTTATCAGTGCAGATGCAGGAAGAATCTCTAATCCCATCAATATCATTTTCAAGAAAATTTGAAGCTCTCATAAAGGCAACGGGAGCTTCGTCTTCTGCTGTAGGAACTATATCGTAGTACATAGTGACCAATATGATTATTAAAAAGTCATGTTTATGGTTTAGGTGCTGTTAAAATTTTATACCATTAAGGCGTTAGCTTTATTCTGGTATTTTATTGAAAATGTCTTTTGTATTATGATTTCTTCTGATTTCTCGTCATCTGGATTTCAGAGAAATTTTACAATAATTTAACTGGAGTTATTTCTTGAAATTTGCTCTTGTGAATAATTATTCTTTTAAAATTTATTTATATTTTTTTTATATAAATGGTTATGAGAGTAACTCGTAAATATTGATAATTTAGTTTTAAATTGAAAGGTTATGTAACTCAGTGGGAGTCTAGTTACATGATTTTTTCCTTTTTATTGAAAAAATATTTAACACTTCAAACTGGGTAAAATTCTTTTTAACTTTTGATTGCAGCTACTTAAAAATACAAATTCTAAACCATTTTATATGTTACTATGAAAAAATAAAATACTAATAGTTATTTCTTCAACTTAGCATTTAATGCAAGAAAAAGCTAAACCTACAATGTATTTTTAAAAATGTACAGCAAAATGGCTAAGATAAAATTTATTTCTGTTATGTGGTGTGATTATGTCACTATATTTTCTTTTCCATACAATTTGATATCTTAATTTAAAAAATAGAAAATATAATATTTTTTAAGTAATAACTATCACTAAAACCTGTCAGAATTCGCAGAGAATTATTTCTGTTCAAGGTGGAGAGGGAATTTTTTTTTTTAAGTTTTATAAATTTTTCAATTTTGTCCTTCATCGGTATATATATGCGTGTATGCCAAACAGCAGATCAGAGATAGCTACTCCGGTACAAGAGTCGATTCGAAACTTAATTTGATATGTGGATTGAACATGGTTTGGATTCCATGTAAGCCCCACTTCTGTTTTATTGTTAGAGATTAGGAAAGAAAGGGAAACACTCCAGCAGATATCATTTATGACAAAACCTCTTGTGTTAATTACAGATTTTCGGTAATTTTAAGTTTGTCACATTAGTTTCCAAGTCATTTCCTGGAGAGACGTTGTTTATTTAGAAGAAAATACAACATTCTGACAGGAATTTAACAAAATAAAATTGGTATTTTAGTGAGCTAGGGCTCGATATGAGAGAGAACAAATGTACAAAATATTTTAGTTGGTTGTTAATGGGGTTTTCCATCACTTTCAAATCTGAATATCTATTTAATACTAGTTGTAGAAAGAATAAATGAATTTGAATCTATCAAATTTCAGCTTCAATATATTTTTTTAGATTTTTAATTGACTTTCAAATAACTGGGCCATTTGGTTTTGTTTGTATAATTTTAAATAGCAATTTTTATAACTAGAAATGTATGTATTGTAAATATAGGTAAATAATTATTTAATATTAATGTTGGTTTTAATTGAAATTACACTCCAGATTATTGCCACTAACAAATAGTAATAAGCAGTGGTTAGCTGGGAATATTATAACAACCGATTTTTTTTTCTTTTTTTTTACCATAAGAGGTAACACTGTTTACATTCTTGAGGAAAACATTTGCACCGATTGACAGGAATATGGTGATCCGGCTTCCAGTTCAACACCGGTGATGAGTATTTGTATATCCATTTCATATAGGGATTGTGGATTTTGACAATTTTCACAAAAAAAAAAAGTATAAAATCAAATTAACAGAAACGATATTCTTCATTTTATGAACCAAGTTGAATATTCTTAAAATACTTGATTAACTTACCTCATCTTTACTAGGTTTATTACATTTTAATGTCGTGTAACTACAGTATTTATGTAAATACATGTGAAAATGACTGGAAGATATGGAAGTTGTGCAGCTAAGCTTTTGTAGAGGGTGTAGTTTTGGAGGACTGGAGGAGAGCAGTGAGAGTAACTTCATATAAGGTAAGGTTGATGAGAACTAGAAACTACAGGGGAATTAGTTTATTGATTGTTGTAGGGAAGATATATGCTGTTATTTTGGATGAAAGAGTGCGTAGAGTGATTGAGGGGTTGATTGTTGAAGACCAATGTGCATTTAGAAGTAGAAGAGATTGTGTAGATCAAATTTTTACATTAAAGTATATGAGAGAGAAGAAGAAACTTTATTTAGGGTTTATAGACTTTCAACAATCGTATGACAGGTGCTAATAATATATGGTGTTGGTGGTAGTCTTGTGAGTGGAATTAAAAATATGTATTGTGATAGTGAAGCGTGTATTAGAATAAATGGAGTGGAGAATTAATGATTTAATATTAACAGCGGAGTGAGGCATGGATGTGTTATGTCCCCATGGCCATTTAATTTTAATTTATATATGGATGGGGTGATGAAAGAGGGCATTAGACTGATAGAGAAAGGAAGAGAGTGGAGGGTACCTTGTTTATTGCACGCAGATTATTTGGTTTTGTTGTGTTGTGAATCTGAAGAAAGTTTGAGAAGATTGGCAGAGGGGTTTGAAAGTAAATTTGTAGGTAAGAGCAAGGCGAGAAAAGTCCACAATTTGAAATCATGTTTGATGTTAACAACAATTTATTTATTTAGGCTGTGTTTTGGATGAAAAGGGAGAGGATGGATGATGCTGAGTGTAGTAGGAGGGTTGTGAGTGGTAGGTAGTTAGATGGATGGTCAATTAAGTATTTGGTTACTGCAAAGGGATTAAGTCTGGAATGCGCTAGGGTACTGCATGAGGATATTTTGTTACCAGTGTTAATGTGTAGTAGTGGAGCTATGGTGTGAATGAGAGGTATAGATCTAAAGTGCAGTCTGTTCAGATGAATAATCTTAGGGGCTTGTTAGGTTTGAGAGAATTTTATAAAAAGAGGGATGAACTTATTTGGGGAGTTATCTGGTGTGGCGAAATGAATAACGAGTGTGTATTAAAGAGATTTAGTCATTTGGAAAGGATGGATGGTAGTCGATTGATTATGCAGTTGTATAGTGGTGAGTGTGTTGAGAATCAAACTTCTGGGGGACCTGAGATAAAGTGGATTAAGTCGGTAAAAGAGCTGCTCAAGGAAGGGAATGTGAATTTAACATAAGCGAGAGGAATAGAACATAATAGGAATGAATGGTGTGGTGTTGTGAGGGGAGGGGGCGTCATGGTTACGTGTCTGACCCATGGGATGAATCCGGACACTGCCAAGATACCACAGTAGGGGACTCTCACTGTGATTTGAAGCTTTAGGATGGATTTTGACTGCAAACGGTTCGCACTTAAGGGTATTGGGAGGGAGGGGAGGTTCTTTTTGACTTCGTTCATGCTGTTCTACTTCACTTTTCTGTTTCCTTTTCATCCCACCCCAAGTCTGTTGAGATTCTGGGAAGGATGAAGAAGAATATGTGAGGTTTGAGAATTGCGTTATATACTAAGCTAATTTTAAATATTCTGAGTAGCTAATGAGATAAATGAGCTTGGAGATCATGTATGCAAATTTGAGTTTTTTGCTCGAGTAGGTGCTTAACATCCTTAACCGGAGATATTTTGTATATTATAGGAATGGTGCATTTTGAGAGTGCATGGCGTGATTTTGTGAGGTGGGCCTGGTCCAGGAAATGAATCTCGGTACTGACGAGATACCAAAGTTTGTGCCTGTAGCGGTGAGGGAAGCCCTAAGGTGAATTTTGACTGTAACGGACTCTCGCACTTAAGGGTATAAGGGAGGGAGGATTTCTTCTTCAACTTAGGTTATATTCTTTTACTCGGCTATTGTCTCCGGTGCATGTTCGCACACCCTACCTCCAATCTGTAAGGAGACGAGGGGAGGCTTATGATGATTACTGTAACAATATATCGTATTGTTACTTTATGTTATTACTATTACCGATTGGTAGTAGATGTGGTAACAGCGTAGAAAAAAAATACTGGTTTCGGAAAAGAAATAAAAATTCTTTTTCATAAATTGTACATTTCTTTTCACTTATTTTCTTTTCACTGCTAGATCTCGCGGCAATACCCTATTCACGAAGAATTTTAAAGAGAAAAACCACACCCAAACCTAGCCTAATTGCAAAACCCTTCAAGTGGTTGTATACGGAGGCATTAGAGTGAGGAAGATTAGATACATAAGCAAAAGCATAATAAAGAATTCCACAGAACAAGTGTGGTTGGAAAAGGAGACATCAAAACGAGTAAACCGGAAGTTACCAATCTCTACATAAATTTAATGCGAGGGCACGACTTTCCCCACTCTCCTTTTGGTTCGAGGGCAGAAAGTAACTTATGGGTTGTCTTGTAAACATAAACTAAAAGAGTGTTGGAACTGGAACTCTTCTCCTGATGTGCGAACAGTATTCTATACGGTGATGGATGAAACTTATACAGGTAGAGTAACTGGTGAAACTAGAATTCTTGCAACTTGAACAGTACTTCCAGGTTCTCTGAAATTGTTTTAACAATCATTGTTATAGGAGGTTTCCAAGACAATTTTTGTTTATGTTAACAAGTGAGACTGCAGAATCGTCGAATGAGGTAGGAAAGTTAGCAGGTGTATTTGAGAGGAAAAAATGAACATTTTCGAGTTTAAGAATTCAAGCTCACAAAGGTCGAGCTATCTCAATGAAAAATAATAATCGGATATATACCAGGATTGAATCAAAGTTGAAGGCGAGAAGTCATTTAGATGCAGAAGAGGAGGTAGATTTAAAATGAGTGTAAGAATGAACAGTGAGTCATCAGCATAAGAATGAATAGAGTTAGAAGAGCAGTTAAGAAAGTCAAATGTTCTTGGCATGTCAACAGTTTCATTCGAAATACCAAAGCATTTTGATGGTGATTTTGTATTTTAGTGTTTTTTGCCATGCTAAAGTTTTGTTTATTGCGTTTTTTCTTTACATTAGAGAAGGAAGGAATAGAAATCTTAATCACAAATTACCATTAATCTAAAAAATAATTACATTTTAATGATTAAGTTCAGATATGTAGAGTAAGAAAGGATATAATACTTTTGAACTTTTGAGGCTATCTATAAATTTTTTTATAATAACATCTGGTTAGTGATTAGTAGTAAAATCCTAGAGAACCGCAAATTAACACAAAAAAAAAAGTTATTGTGCACAGTTTCCCAAAGGTGAAAAGGGTTCCTGTGACCAACATAGACCTCGGAACATAGACCCTGAGGCAGGAGAGCTTAGATAAACAAATGAATTTTGGAACAAGACTCGCTAATTCTTAATTGAGGACATAAATTTGTGATTGTCATCAGGAACACCAACTCAGAATTGTCCACCACAGAAAGAGACCAACTGCTTTCCAATATATGAATTTTATCAAAATATAAAAGCAATGAGAAGAATGAAAGATTAAGTTATAGAGACTAGATATTTAGGCTTTACTGATATTTCATGATAGGACTTATTTATGTGGTGACAATTCTAAGTCCTAGCATGAAATATCAGTAAAAACTAAATATCTAGTCTCTATAACAGAATCTTTCATCTCATTGCTTTTATAGTGTGATAAAATTCATTTATTGGAATAAAGTTAGTCTCTTTCTTTTAAATGACTCCAAGGTTTACAAAACAAAAGTTGCTCCTTATCAAATTCAAAAATTACTTTCAAGAGATATTTTTAAGTCTGGGAAATATTAAAGAAAGGCCTTGAATAATGAATGATTCAATAGTTTTAAACGTTTCTCGGCAAAGTTTTCCATAGATGTTGCTTCTGAATTCGAGTCTGATAATAATAATTTAACGCCGAAATTCATTACTTTCATGGCAACTTAGTTTGCATTCCTCTTGAATAACAAGTGTCGAAAGTAACAAATTTGATTAGACATGTGTCGGTGTTACACTCGTTTGTTTGTTGTTCAAATGGCACTTGGGATTTTTTAGATAAAGTGGAACAATGGAACAGCGTGTGTGCTTCAAATTCTGTTAAAAATTTGAGAAATGCATCATAAATCCCTGAAAGTGATTCTGCAATTATTAAGTGATCGGATACTGTTTCAAGATTTTAAGAAAAGTATTGTAGATGCGAGTTCAAAAAAATGTTATTTAACACTCATGTTGCAACCAAAATCTTTAAACTTTTCAAGCATATATTTACTAATATTTTGTAATTTGGCTCTTTCATAATCCCGAGAAATCCCTCAATTACAGTTTTCATGCAGTTCCATGCCTCTAATTCGCATGTTGTCATTATAGCCTTAAAATTAGGATCATGCAACTTTTTAATTTGAGGTCCAGCAAATATTCCTTCTTTAACTTTGGCATTAATAAAAGGAAATTTGTTACACAAACTTTAAACAAACACTTTCTTTGTCCAAGACTTTTACGACTTGCTTCATAATGCCTAATTTAATATAAAGTGGAAGGAGTAGAAAGTTTTCGGGATTGACAAGCGGTTGAAGTAGGACCTTTTTGGAACCAGGTCAAAAACTTTTTCTAGATGGCCACTCTTTCCATTTTCAGTGATTTTCGTGATCGCGGCTGTCCCATTCACGCAATAAATATGGATATTTGGTGTATCCTAATTGTAGTCCAAGTACCATACCAATAGCTTTCAAATTCACAGAAGCTATCCGTATTCATCATATTTCACTCTTCAATAACCATTCAATATTTTCGTACGTTTGTATTAAATGAACAGAGTGTGCTACAGGGATTGATGGATGTAAATTTCCAATATGAAGTAGAATTCCTTTTAAGCTTCTCTTACAAGAATCTATAAATAATCTCCACTCTGAAGGCTGATATGCATTATTCCATTACGTTA
>JABUQX010134501.1:0-5000 GCA_015478945.1 Trachelipus rathkii | reverse complement strand
GAGTATTTATTATTGATGTGTATTATTTTGTAACATGGTAAAGATTCTTTTGTGGTAACAAACCTAAAGTATTTAACAATTAAAGTTGCAGTATTTTATATACGAAAAGTTCTTAAAATCATATTGTATTTATTTGAAATTAATATTTGTTTAAATACTAGTTGGCAACTCTTTTGCTTTAAGACAACAGCTGATCCTGTCCAGCTGTAATTGCATTCATTTGTTCACACTGAAAAATCGACATACTCAATAGTTGTCTAAATCTTTTAATTTTCAAGTTAATAGTTTAAATCGTTTGTAAAGTCAGTTTGTCTATATATTATTTTCTTGTTGTAGTTTACCCATTCATATATATCATTGAACATATATCTGTATGTATATTATATATATATATATATATATATAAATGTATGGGCAAAGATTTATATGAATATTTTGGTAAAGTACTTATGTTGATATTTCATTTATTTTCTTTTGAGCATAACTATTTAATTTATATGTATATATATATATAATATATATATATATATCTATATATATATATACTAATATATATATACTATAATAATAATATATATATATATATATATATATATTATATATATATATAATAAAATATATAAATAAACAATAAATAAATATTAATACTTAAGAGTAGTTAGTAGTTTGGTATTATATACTGCGGTGCGATATATATAGAGACAGATATCTAAAGATAAACTGACGTAAATATAATATATTCAATAGAAAATGATAAACTTGTAGTTTGTTGTATTAAAAGTATATATATATATAATAATCATAAAATAATTAATATATAAATATTATATATATTAATTGGGTATATCTAAGTACTGAAAGGTTCATATAGTTGCAGATGTGAACCGAAAATATATAATAATGCAGATAATAAAACAAATCTGGTAATATATATATTCATGAGAAAGTGTAAAACCTAAAATATTGTAAGATCAGTACGTTAATTATACTATTTTATAAGTTAATTAAAATAACTTCTAAAAATTTCCCAGTAGGAATCCATCAATAATCCAAACGTGAAAAAAATTGTTACTAACTTTCATTTATTTAAGCAATTCAATTAAGGCTATATGATTCAAGTCTTAAAGCTTGGTTTTAAAAGTGGTCAGAAGATATTGATCACCGGATTGAAGTATCATATTCATATGATTAAGAAAAAAAGTACTTCTAGAATTGTTATCAATATAAAGGATAAAAGAACTCGGTCAAAAAACCAAAGAAAAGTTATTTACAACATTGTAAGAGTCCTTCAACGAGAGATAAAAAAGATTACGGATGAGATTTTAAAGTATTAGATTTTGTTCAATGCAACAAATCATGCACAGGGCACAGGTAGACCCACATATTAAATAGAAGACTTGGATTTACTAGTTAATGAATAATGGTAATGAGAATATAATTGGTAGTAGAATTGAATATGGAACTGTCACGGGAGGCCTTGGACCAAATTGGATTTGTTTTACAGTATCAGAAAGAGTAAAGTATTAATAAGAACAAATAATTTATAATAACTAATCATTATCCAAATCACCCATCAATTTAAATAAATTTGGGAATGCCTGTACCGGTGAAGGCATATATTTAGTAGAAATGAAAAGTAATAAGGTTATCAATTGTCCCAAGGACATTAACGTTAATAAAATATTGAGATTATACGCTTTAAGTCCGCGAACAACTCAAAATAATAAAGCAAAAATAAAACATTTACAGAGCATAATACTTAACTTAACCATCAATTGAATCTGCCACCGTAGTGAACATTCTTCTGCAACTATATCTCAATTGAAAAAAATATTATGGACTCAAAAGTCAGTACAGTGTATGTCACCAAACCAAATAGTACCAAACTAATGAATTAGTGATAAAATGCAACTATAATTACTCCGGGTCGTGAAATAATAATGAAATATGAAGTTGATAATAGTATATTGTTTTTATTTAACTGTCAATATAGTCACTTTGATTATTTGTCTTATTAGAGTTAAAAGATATGGTAATTTTTTTTATTTTTATATTGTGCGGTATATGGTGGAAAAAGAGAAATAAACAATAAAACTGAATATTCCAAAACAAATAAGAAAACGTTATAGGAAAATAAAAGAAACACTGAAATAAATAATATGATATAAGTTTATTTATTATATTGCTCTAATATAAATAATATAATATATATAAAAAAAAAGAAAATATAATATATATATTTATTAATATTGTGCATAAGATAGGCATTAAAATTTAGCAAGTTTGAGCGGGCGAAATCCAGTGGTTTCCAAGAATAAAATACACAAAATTTTCCTCATGTATGGAGTTACTGTTAAGGGAAAAACAAACTAAGTTCACACCAACAGTTAAAAAATATTTAAGATTAATTTCCGGTTATATGGAACATAAGAAAAAAATATATAAAATATAGGTAAATAATATAATATATTACATTACAGTAATTTTGCCAGTTGCGATTAGAAGTTTGTTTTTATGCGTTATCAATTGGTAACAAGTTTGTAAAATTTTTGGAAGAAAACGGGATTGTGATTTGTGCGCTGTAAGTGACTCTGCTATTAACGATATTATTTTGTAATTGCTTTCGCTATACAAACAAAGTACAACTGATGGCACATCTGATGCTGCGCTTTATGGAGTTGTGGAGTCGGGAGGCTTTAGGTGTGAAAGGAAATAATAAAAAAACACTGCCTTACTAAAAGAATAGAGCAGCCGCTGATTTAGAAGAGAAAAGGATAGCCGCTGCGTTGGAGGAGAAGAAGGTTGCGGCAGCTTTAGAGGAGAAGAAGTTAGCGCTTGAGGCAGAAGAGCGAAAGGAGAAAGCTAAGCTTGAAGCTGAAAGGGAGAAAGCTAAGCTTGAAGCTGAAGCGGGAGTAGAGAAAGCCAAGATTGAAGCTGAGGCTCAGAGAGTTAAGCTAGAGGCAGAAGAAAGAATGCTTCAGATAAAGCTGGATGCTGAGGAGAAGCAACGTCAGCATGACGCAGTGACAGCATCTCAGAGTGCGCAGAGTAGTCCTAGTACTTCCTATGCTAGTAAGTATCCAAAACAATGAAACTTACCTTTTTTCGAGACGAGAAGAGAAATGATAATTGAGGAATATCAACTAAAATGTATTGAGAACATAAGCGGACAGGCAATTGAATACCCATGAATAAAAAAGCAGAGCGACAAAAAATAAATTGAGAAAAGTGAGACATTTAGAAACCACCTCAAAAAAGACCCAAAGCTCGTACACTCCAAAAGATAAAAAAAAAAAAACAAAAAAAAAAAAACAAACCAAATGATCCATCCAAATGCACATAAAAAGAAAACTAAGACTCGAAAATAATGAAAAGAACTAAAGTACTACAAGAACACATGTCACCACTTGAACAAAAATGCATAATTCCTAAAGAGAGAACAAGGCTCACAACGGAAAGTGAGGGTACTGTACACCCAAGTACTACAAAAAACCAAACCCACAACTACATATAACATCCACCAAGACGAAAGCCGCATGATCAAATCACCAAGACGAAGTTACACCAAATACAACAAAAAGAGAAGAATAAAATAGAAGCGATCTGGAATTAAAGTGAAAAACACAAAGCTTTGAAAACCAGCAGACGAAACTGTAGCACTGACACCATGATCGATATTATTGAAATTTTCTAACGGTGGAACTAATAGTATTATGAACTACAGGTTCCAAAGGAAACTCGCAACCTACTTAAAGAAAAACAAGTTCGAAAAAAAGAAAGAACACCAGAAGGACAGCATAAAATAAACTTGTTTCAGAAAGATACAATGGTAAAAGCGCCCATCGTTATGTAAGATCCATTCACAGCAAGTAAAGGGTCACGCACGATAATCAACATCACGGTTTGAAAAAGGGCACAACAGAATAAAGAAATATAATAATAAATTATAAAGAGATACATAAAGGCAAAAATGAGGATTGACTTCATCAAGACGAAGATGATAATCAGAAATAAAGTAGCAAATCAAAGCGGAAAGACACCGCGAGCGACTAAAATAATATGAAAGCAAGGATCAGAAGATATAAGTGAGCGGGACATGACAAGAAAAAAACATCGTCAGAAACGTAAAATACAAGTAGAGCCAGAGAGACAGATCGCAGAAAAAAAAAAAAAAAAAACACCAACAAAGTAGTATATACACAACACAAAGCTGTCCACAACCGACGGGGCATTCGACTCGCAGGCGAAATTGTACGGCAACCCACTCACTTAAATCATTCAGAACAAAAAATGAAAGACAAGTAAGGGGGCAGGAATAACTCAGGGAGACAAAAGGAAGAAACGAAGAGCACAGGAGCCTCCGGGAGTCTCTGGTAACGGCGGTGAAGCCCTGAACTACTCAAGGTGCAAGTCACCGAAAAACATCCTAGGATGAGATTATAAAAAAGGTTAGAAAAAATATGACGAAACGTTTAACAGCGCAAACTAACCCATGAACCTCAACGATAATGGGACGTAAAGCGGCCCCACATTATTAAAGTAAGCAAAACCACCTCCGAAGATACCGGCGACAACACTTTGCCTAAATGTACGCGCGTGCCGTTCCGTGCGAACCGACAAGAAGTCTAAAAACAATACCGCTGCCGAGAAAATACAAAGGTGTTATGTTGGAAACAACATGAAGATACGTTTGTTGGACGGTACGGTGATAGAGGCTCCACTCGCGACTATTGACGTGGATACCCCTTATATGTAAGGAGAAAACGCAAGGCGTAATTGCCAGGAGGTGTAGTAATGAATTTGAGTAATCAGGGAAATGTTAAAGGAAGCATTAGCCCTATAAGTTACAGAAACCTCAACCTCGCTTGAGGAGTCGACCGATAGGTCAGAAGAGGACCTACAGTAATGATAGAGTTAACGCGGCATAACAATTAGTAGTATGGCTAGGTCCCCATCGCTGAGAGCAGCTGAAGAAGGTACAACAAGAGGAACCCTAACCA
>JABUQX010134499.1:27500-30000 GCA_015478945.1 Trachelipus rathkii | reverse complement strand
AACACGCCACTAAGATTGTCCATCTGAATACATTGTACTTTAGATCTATACCTCTTATTCCAGACCATAGTCCCACTACCATACATGAACACGGGTAACAACATACTCTCATGTAAGACCCTAGCGCACTCAAGACTTAGTCCGTTTACATCCACCAACGATTTAATTGCACCAGCCACCTTAGTGCCATTCACAACTTTCCTACTACATTCTGCACCATCCGCTCCCTTTTCATTCAACATATACCCTAAATATTTAAATTCAGACATTTTTTCCAGCTGTTCACCATCTAACATAACTTAACACCGAGGACTGTCCTCACCCACAACCTTAACCTTACTCTTATCTACGTTTACTTTCAAACCCCTCCTTTTACACACCCTACCAAATCTCTCTACCAGTCATCTCAAACTCTCTTCAGATTTGCCACACAAAACCAAATCATCCTCACATAATAGGTAGGGAACCCTCCACTCTCTTCCATTCTCCATCATTCTAACACTATCTCTTGTCACCCCTACCTCTAATTCTTTCATAATCTCATCCATATACAGATTGGATCGCCAAGGAGACATAGCACATCATTGTCTCACTCCGCTATTAATATTAAATCAATCACTTTCGACTCTGTTTATTCTTACACACGCTTCACTATCGTCATACATACTTTTGATTCCATTCAGAAGCTTACCACCAACACCATATCACTAACACCTGCCATAGAGCTTCCCTATTAATCCTATTATACGCCTGTTGCAAATCCATAAATCCTAAATACAATTTATTTTTCTCCTCCCTCATTATCTCAATCATTTGTTTCAATGTACAGATTTGATCCACATATCCTCTACCACTTCTAAACGCACCTTGTTCTTCCCCAAATCAGTCCTTCAGTCGTTCAACGCACTCTTTCGACCAAAATAAGAGCATATATCTTCCCTACAACACTCAATATACTAATTACCCTATAATACTTACAGTTACCTTATCCACCCTACCCTTATATAATGGTACTAATATTGCTCTCCTCCAATCCCTCGGAACTATACCCTCCATAAACGCTTTGTTATGCAACTTCCAAATCCAATCAATCACCATCTCGCCTCCGCTCTTGATCATTTCATGAGTAACTTCATCTACACCTGCAGATTTAACATTCTTCAACTTTCTCACTCTACCAATTACCTACTCCTTGCTAAAGACCTCATCCCCAAAATAAGAGAGTTTGAGAGGATTGTTAGAGAGATTTGGCAGTGTGTGTAAAAGGAGGGGATTGAAAGTAAATGTAGATAAGAGTTAGGTTATGGTTGTGAGTGAGGACAGTCCTCGGTGTGAAGTTGTGCTAGATGGTGATCAGCTGGAACAAGTGATTGAGTTTAAATATTTAGGATATATATGTTGGACGAAAAGGGAACGAATGATGCCGAGTGTAGTAGGAAAGTTGTGAATTGCTGGAAGGTGGCTGATGCAATTAAATCCTTGGTGGATGTAAAGAGACTAAATCTTGAGTGCGCTAGGGTCTTACGTGAGCGTTTGTTGTTACCTGTGTTAATGTATAGTAGTGAGACTATGGTATGGAATAAGACGTATAGATCTAAAGTACAATGTGTTCAGTTGGACATACTTAAGGGCGTGTTGGGTGTGAGAAGAATTGATAAAATGAGGAATGAACAGTATTAGAGTTGTATGGTGTGAAAAAAGGGATAAATGAGAGAATAAATGAAAGTACGTTGAGATGGTTTGGTCATGTGGAAAGGATGGATGATAGTCAGTTTGTTAAGCGTATGTATAGTGGTGAGTGTGTTGGAAATCGACTGGCTGGGAGACCAAAGAAAAAGTAGATTGAGTCAGCAAAAGAATGTCTGGAGGAGTGAAATGTGAGTTTGGCAGGGGCGAAAAGAAAGGTGCATAATAGGAGTGAATGGCAGGGTTTTGTGATGGAGTATGTCTGTGACCACTTGGGCCAAGGGATGAACCCCACATTGGCGAGGTGCCATAGTGAGGGTCCATCGCGGTCCCGTGAAGCTCTAGGGTGGATTTTCTGACTGCGGCGTGTTCTCACTAGTAGGTATATAAAGGGGAGGTAAGCTGGGCTTTCTTTTCAACTTGTGTCATATTCTTCTACTACTTTTCTGTTTCCGGTGAATGTTACGCACCTTACCCCCAGTCTTGGGGGAAAAAGGTGGTTGATGATGATGATGATGATGATGATGATATGATGATGATGATGATGATGATGATGATGATGATGATGATGATGATGACGATGATATATATATATATATATATATATATATATATATATATATATATATATATATATATATATATATATATATATATATATATATATATATATATATATATATATATATATATATATATATATATATATATATATATGATGGCATACTTTATATTCATAAATGGAAATTTATTTAGAATATATATGAAATAAGAATAGAATCAATACGTAGGAAATAAAGAATAAAAAATATTG
>JABUQX010134499.1:20000-22500 GCA_015478945.1 Trachelipus rathkii | reverse complement strand
TACTCCGACTCCGCTCCGACTCCGGATCCGACTTCGACTCCGGCTCCGGTTCCGGCTTCGAATCCGGATCCGGATCCGACTAAGGATTCTACACTATTTGAAAATTAAATTTTTCACCTAAATATTTTAAAAAAAAAAATTCATACCCAGGATCCGGGTCCGGCTTCGGCTCCAGCTCCGGCTTCGGCTCCGGCTCTGGCTCTGGCTTCGGCTTCGGCTTCGGCTTCGGCTTCGGCTTCGGCTTCGGCTTCGGCTTCGGCTTCGGCTTCGGCTTCGGCTTCGGCTTCGGCTTCGGCTTTGGCTTTGGCTTCGGCTTCAGCTTCGGCTTCGGCTTCGGCTTCGGCTTCGGCTTCGGCTTCGGATCTGACTAAGGTTTCTGCACTATTTGAAAATTGTTCTAGCAATAAATTTTCACCTAAAAATATTTTTCGAAAAAAACATGCTCCGGCTCCGGTTCCGACTACGGCTCCGACTTCGACTCCGGATCCTGATCCCCCCAAGGATTCTGCACTATTTGAAAAGTGTTCATCTCACGTCTTCTGCCAATTAATATTTCATCTAAAAAAATTATTTCATGAAAAATACTTATACCCAGGATCCAGCTCCGATTCCTGCTCCGGCTCTGCTCCGGATCCGGATACGACTAAGGTTTTTGCACTACTCTTTGAAAATTGTTCAGTACGTCTTCTGATATTAAATTTTTCACCCAAAAATAATATTTTTTGAAAGAAAATCATACCCAGAACCTGCTCCGGCTCCGGCTCCGGCTCCGGCTCCGGCTCCGGCTCCGGCTCCGGCTCCGGCTCAGGCTCCGGCTCCGGCTCCAGCTCCGGCTCCGGCTCCGACTCCGGCTTCGGCTTCGGCTTCGGCTTCGGCTTCGGCTTCGGCTTCGGCTTCGGCTTCGGCTTCGGCTTCGGCTTCGGATCTGACTAAGGTTTCTGCACTATTTGAAAATTGCTCAGCACGTCTTCTGGCAATAAATTTTTCACCTAAAAAAATTTTCGAAAAAAAATCATGCTCCGACTTCGACTCTGGATCCAGATCCAACTAAGGATTCTGCATTGTTTGAATATTGTTCAACACGTCTTCTGCCAATTAATTTTTCATCTAAAAAAATTATTTCATGAAAAAAATTTACAATTAGGATCCGGCACCGGCACCGGCTCCGGCTCCGGCTCCGGCTCCGGCTCCGGCTCCGGCTCCCTCTCCTGCTCCGGCTTCGGCTCCGGCTCCGGCTCCGGCTCCAGTTCCGGCTTCGGCTCCATTTATTTGACTGAATAAAATCCGAAGAATGGTTTGGAGATTGAGAATATAAAAAAAATAGATTTTCTATAATTATAAATAAAACATTTTTTGAGCTTTAACTCGGAACTGCAATTTTGACTGTAATTGAAATTTTTTAGTTCGACTCCTCTCTAAATACATTTCTGTATCTAAAAAAAACATTTAGAATTTTAAAAAAAAATAATTACACTATGATGTTCAGGAGAAATTTTTCTACTAATTTAGATAAAAAAAACGTGAAAATTTTGATTTTGTTTTCCAAAAGTAGGGGGTCTAGGAAAGAAGTCTCTCCTTAAACGAAAAATACGGCGCAAGATGACTGGTAAATGTGTAGGTCGTAATAAAAAACGAGCAAAGAGGAATATGAAAAGACAGCTAAAGAAAAAACCTCTTGATGTATTTGATATTTAATTACAAATGCTGAGTGATAACTTTTACATAAATAATAATATCTTGCAACTATTTCGTATATAAGAAAAGCGTAAACATATCTCTATTCATTATACTTTGAGCTGTTGTACAGCAAGATGAATTCCTCCACCCCTCTAGTCCAGACTCTTATAAGAGTGAATTGGATCTATTTTCCGTGATTCCTACACAGGTCAATGTAAGTGAATCCAATTTTATCAGTATTAACCCAATGCACGCTATCACAAATACAGATGTACCTCTAGAATTCAATATCCCGGGTACTTCAGACCAGTATCTTAACCCTTCAAATGTTTTTATATCTATATATCTGAAGGCTAAGTTAGTAAATGAAGATGGTTCAGATCTCACGGGCATCGAACACGTAGTGTACACTGAAACAAATCTCCTATACATGCTTTTATCAACTTGAAGTTTTCCTGAATGAAACATCTCTAGGAGCATCAGCAGCAAGCCACCCTAACAGGAGTTATATTGAAACTTTACTAAATTATTCAGATGATGCTAAACAGTCTCATCTACAATCATGTGGATATTACAGCTTCAAAGATGTAAAAAAACAAAAAAAAACATATGGACAACGCTGCTAAATCTAAAAATAACACGTACAAATATTACGGGCGTCTAAACGGTGACATATTCTCCCACGAAAGACTTATTCTGCCATCAGTGGACACCCTATCAGATGAACTAGATCTACGCCACAGTTTGCTCTTAAAGTTCAAATCAAGGCTGCAGCCACGTCTACACCCCAAAACCTATTTTCAAATTATTGGATGCTTATCTA
>JABUQX010134499.1:0-12500 GCA_015478945.1 Trachelipus rathkii | reverse complement strand
ATAGCGTTAAAAGAGACACACTGAGTTACTTGATTTTAATTTCCCTCATTTCATGAGGTAGGATATATGATGTTGCTTACATAAAATAAGAATATATGTCGACGTGGAAATAACGGCCTAAATATTGTAATTTTCATGCGTGTTAGCAAATTGAGAAAATTTTTTGTCGATTGTGTTAGTGGATGATATACTGGCTGAATGTAGTTAGAATAACAATACCCATCTCTTACAATCTCCAGCTATTTAGTAGGTTTCCCTTCAGGCTCAATTCCTTACCTAAAAACTGATTACACTATCTCTACGGTGCTGTGTGAACGCATTTTCCAAAAAGTATGACAATCTTTGTAACTGTGGTCTGTTAGCAGAAACTTCATTTTTCGCCTAAAATTTAAAAATAGCCGGGATTGTGACAAAAAATCTAACTTGGTACATCAAATCGCATACTTCATAGCAACAGGCTCATCGAATCTTGAAAGATCACGACTGGTTAGCATTCAGGGTAGGGATTTTCTCTTTTAGAACAAAACTAGAAAAGACATCAATCATTTTTTCCTTTTCGAAAGATGGAATGAAGGTATATTAGTTGACTCCATTATCGTAGCTAATGAAGATTCAATACCTCTTTGAGAGATAGGATATTTAAGTGATGAGGATTTGGAGTTTCAGGAGTATGTAGTTTTCTTGTCGATTTGATTAACCTTTTGAGGATTTTTTTTCTTTTTTTTTTCTTTTGTGGGCATCTTGTTTTTTGTATTATCGAAATTTCAAGTCGTAAGTTTCACTTCTTAAACTTCTCTTGTATATATTATTTACTGAAAGATTTTTTTTTTTTTAAATTTGAAATAATTAGTTTTAAATGGTTAGGAAGATAGTCACTATGAAGATCTTCATGAATCTGTTTAAGTTTTTCTAGACGAATTTGGGAACAAATAGCTCTTGTATAAAATATAAACTTGAAAAAACACAGAGATAGACAGAGACGAGAAATTTAAATGTAAATTGCATTATTATTATTATTATTATTATTATTATTATTATTATTATTATTATTATTATTATTATTATTATTATTGTTATTGTTATTGTTATTGTTATTGTTATTGTTATTTTTATTGTTATTGTTATTGTTATTGTTATTGTTATTGTTGTTATTGTTATTGTTATTGTTATTGTTATTGCTATTGCTATTGTTATTGTTATTATTGTTATTATTATTATTATTATTATTATTATGTATGTATGTGTGTGTGTGTGTGTGTGTTATTGTTATTATTGTTATTATTATTATTATTATTATTATTATTATTATTATTATTATTATTATTATTATTATTATTATTATTATTATTATTATTATTATTATTATTATTATTATTATTATTATTATTATTATTATTATTATAATTTTTATTTTTTATTATTTTTGTTACTTAGCAATATTCTCAACCAACAAAGAAAAAAAAACAGGTCTATATATTGGTATTTAAAAATCACCCTTATTATTACACCCCAAATGCAAATTACACAATAAAGCAAGCTAGAGGGCTCTTGAATTTAATATACCCTCTAGTTCGTTGCTAGAAATACTGAAGCTAAGGAATATTCCAAAGTCGTTACCTTAAATCACATGGTATCACGTTAAAAAATGACGTGTGATTTTCCAGAGTTAGCATTATAGCTGAACTCTTACGGTTTTTCACTTCATGTAATATTATTACACTGGTCAACAACATTTTTCTGGCATAAGATTTTCCAACGGTTATAAGGTAACTCTGGGACGCTGATTCCAAATCTGTCATCGGTGTTTGTCTATTACATCAGGTTTTTGAGATATTACTTATTGCAGTTTTAAATAAACATCAAATTTATGATAATTTTTTGAAGAGCTGAACAGACTTACAGGCAAGAATAAGGTAAGATACAATATACAATAAAAATGAAAAATAGATTTAATGATCTGTAGCACAAAGTTGTGATAATAAATGCATATAAATGTGAGTGAATGCTTATTACCATTTTAGAATTTACATGTAAAATTAAGGAAAATATGTACAAAAATGTAAATTGACAATAGTGATGTTACATTTGCATAAACGACCTCTTCTTTGAAGATATCCGATATACAGCTTATGGGATGTCTCTCATCAAGGACCAGCAGTAATATGCCATCATGTTAGTGTCCCGTCGGCCTTGGTAGCTTTCTCCCATAACTTTAAGGTCTTGATGAAAGCGTTCACCTTGATCTTCGCTCACGTGACACAAGTTTTCTGGAAAGTCGTCCAAGTGACTGTAAGTAATGAACTTTGATACTCATTCTACATTCAATTGCTTAGAAACTCAAGAGCAGCTCCTCCACAATCTCTTGGTAGTTGTCCGCTTTCCTGTTCCCATGGGAATTCAGGTCCATATCAGAGAATGAATTCCAAGCTCTAGCCTCTGCCGCAGTCATTGATGTAACAAAGTGTGGATCCCTGATAAGTTTTCTTATTCGAGGGCCATCAAAAAATCCTGCCTTTTTCTTCTCGGCACTGAGACTTGGAAAAATCGAAAAAATATAGCTGAAGCAGTCTCCAGAGTGATCAAGGCTTTGACGAATTGCTTCATTAACCCAAGTTTTATGTATAGTGGGGGAAATACAATTTTATTCCTATCAACCAGAAGCTCATTCTTGATGTTCTTGTCACAAGGCGTCAAACTGATTCTTGGTGGCCAGGTCTTTGTTACCTAGTATTCTAATGTAGCAGTACTGTCCCAGTAGCACAGGAAACAAGGATATTTGGTGTAATCCCCTTGCTGCCCCGACAGAAAATTAATCATTTTTAAATCCACACAAACTAGCCATCCATGAAGATGGTATTGCAATCTATATATAATTTTCTTGATGCTGGCATAATCTTCTTTCATTTGTACAGAGTGTCTTATTGGGATTGAACCATATATATTTCTGTTGTGCAGTACCACACATTTCAAACATCTTTTACTACTGTCAATAAAAAGTCTTCATTCACTTCAATCATATGCGAGCAGTCCCATTTTGAGAAGAATCCTTTAACATCATTATAATAAACAAGTTGACCATCTGAATGGAAGTACTTTTGCGGTGCTGCTTTTCTGTTACGATAAAAAGAAACACTAGTGCCAGGTCTGGGTATCCTTTCTCTTTCAGCCTGGAAGCCAACAATTCATCAGACTGCTTTGGCAAATACAAATCTCTTACCAGAGCATTTAATTCAGGCTGACTAAACATTGCAATTGTATCAGAATCTGCAACAGATGGCGTATATTCGGTCAGAGCATCGTCCTCATCATCTGCAGAAAAAGGTAATCTGATATTTTCAACATCAATCTCCAGTAGCCCAGTAAATAAATGCACAGATATTTCCACACAGTGTTCAACTGGTCGTCTGAAAGATGGGATATATGGATATTGTAAGTGGTGTTTGTTTGTCTTATTGAAACCTTTTACATTGACAAGGCAAAAGTAGTAGTCATCCAAATGGTTTGTTGGTTCTCTCCAAAACATTAGCACGCCAAATCTCAGCTTAACATTCTTTCCTTTAGACCATGATCACAAAGTTTCAACACACGTTTGGCACACTTTGTTGGGAGCCCAATTTTTGTCTTGGTCTCCTAGTCCTACTTTAATGTAGGCAAGATACACCCTCTTGACAAAGGTATTAATGTTGCTCCTTTGATCCTGTAAAGTGAAGCTCCCACAGATGTAGCAGAAGATATCTGCATCATTACAGCATCTCCTTCTTTCGGATGTTGCAGCTATTGTTAGATCACAACCTGCAAATGAAAAATATTCAAAAAATTGTGATATGTACATAAAATGATTATAATATGTAATAATGTAATAAATTGTGAAATGTGCATAAAATGATATTAGCTGCGTTTCCAGAAGCCCGAGTGCAGCCCGTGTGCAAAATCGACTTGGAAACGCTTCGAATTGAAAAAAATTACATTAACCAATCAGAGAACACGAAATTTGAGTACCTGGAAACTGCCGAGCGTGCCCGTTGGATCAGCTGATAATTGTAAACAATGCTCTTATACTTATATGTATCTATTTTATGAAATGATACGATATATTTAGTATCCTTAATATATAAGTTAACTAAAATATTAAAAAACTTTTGGCAAGCCATTTCCGTCACATGTTTTGTAAAGAAATTTGTTTGTAAACAAAATATCCTTCCGTAGCCCGCCCGTTTACTAATTCCCGAAATCGAGGATTTAACAACGGGCGCCTGACTGTGGCGTTTACGTGACGTAGAAGTGCGCAAACGGGCGCTGGAAACGATGCATGTGCGCCTGTGTACTCGACCGGGCTGCAGTCAGGCTTTCTGGAAACTCTGCTATTAATAAACAGACTATTGTTCCAAATACAACACGAATCTCTTATCACTAAAGCAGTTCCTGGCTCACAACAATTTGCAACCATCAATGACAAAGTGTTAATTTCGAGTAAAATCCATGAAAATGGGGTTGGCCGATTGCATAGAAATGGGACGTGATAGAACAAATCTGAGATCAGATTTGGAATCAGCACTCTCGAATTAGTATAAAACAGCTGGAGAAGTCCATAACAAAAAACTTTTTTTTTTTTTTTGTAAATCAGTGTAATAATAATTTATTTTAATATTAAAATCATTCATGCTCCTTTTTTTTCAACTAAATTTTATGTAATTTTGATATATAGTAAGTATCTTCAAAACACTGTTTAAAAATTTTAATATGCGAGAACATGGACAGACATACAAAAATTCTAGTACTTTAATTTTAGAGTTCTTAAATTATGATGCAGAAACATAAATCTTTTCTCCAGTTTCTGGTGTTCTATTCCTCAAATAATCAGCAGGAAATTGACGATGACGATTGAGGAAAAATATGCCGATTTTGCCGATGACAATGACGATGACGATTAATCGTCCCATCACTAAAAGATATATATATATATATATATATATATTATATATATATATATATATATATATATATATATATATATATATATATATATATATATTAATATATATATATATATATATATATATATATATATATATATATATATATATAGAGGCGGCCCTGGAGAAAAAAATTCAGTGATCTGCAAATTTAACGAAATTGATAATAATTAATTAATAATCACAATTAATAATAAAAAAATAATAATTAATAATAATAATAATAATAATAATAATAATAATAAAATAATAATAATAATAATAATATAATTTTTGCAAGACTTTTCTAAATTCTTAAAAACCTTCCTAACATTTTATATATATATATATATAGTATTATATATATATATATATTATATTATATATATATATATATATATATATATATATAATATATATTATATATATATATAATATATATATATATATATATATATAAATATAAGACCATTTATTTCCGTCTAAAACTAAAGTTTACCCGGACCTTATTAATTATAGCGCCTCTCGCCAATTTCCTAGAAACCCACTGGAAAAGCCAAAATTATGGTTGTATAGCTGAGGTTTACAATGACGATTAATGGTTAATTATTTATTATTAACTTAACTTTTACTATTGACATTTACTCTATGATTCGACTCTTAACCCTTATTTCCTGGATTGTTGGGAATCTCATACCTTGGTTGCAGGTCAAACTGAGGTTCATACATTTTGAGGTCAGATAATGAAATACTTTTCTATTTTGTGTTTAAAGTCTTCTTCATTTAGGGAGTATTTGATGCTATAAGTGATGGAGTAAACTTGTGATATCCAAGGGCATTTGAAAGATAAGTCTTGCTATATTTTTCTTTATTTAAATTTTCTTACAATGCAAATATTTTATAAGCCAACTTAATTATATAAGAAAAATTCAAATATCTTTTTTCTTCTCTTTAAATAGTTTTGTTCCTGATGGTTATATCTTTTATTCTATTTTCAGCCTGCTGTTCATTACGGTCTTGTTGTAATGATTCGACTTATATTTTTACACATTTCTAATTTTGCTCCGTTTCCGATTCTCTGTTTGCTGGTATGGTCATGGTTTTACCGATGAGCCACCGAAACCTTGTAAATATTCAACTCTTAAAAATTCCATTTCACAAAACTATATCTCAAAGTTGAATCAAAAATTTCCACTCTTTTAAACGATTCTATAGCCTTTCCAAAAACATCATAAACAATCTTGGTGCCAACATAAATTAATAATTGTCCAGAAAGCCTCATATGGTAATGGCTGCTAGGGCTGATTTAAAGAATATTGATATTCTGTTCACGATTTCAGGCAACGAAACTTTCTTTCTTCTCCTCCTCGCTAATACTTCGATTATACAAGAGTCTAATCATCTTTTACATAATGTTTTGGTCTCAGATTGCTGTAGATGTTAAGGAAAATGATGATTGGTTTCACCAGTATTTTTTATAAGGTCGAATCTAAAGAAAGTCTGTAACTTTTTTAGCTTCTAGTTTTTACGACTCCTTCTCAGGAGTAATTGACATTGACGCAATATCTCGCACTACAACATCAAAACTTGAGGGAGTTGACAACAGGCTTTCCACTACCTTTATGACTCTCTTGCATCACAATGAGTGTGACTGTATTCACAATTTTATGTGGAAGGAGATTCACAGCTACAGCGAACAATGGAGTCACCTTTGTTCTGCGAAATTCTCTTCCATTCTCAGCTAAATTTACTCTCTCTCTCTCTCTCTCTCTCTCTCTCTCTCTCTCTCTCTCTCTCTCTCTCTCTCTCTCTCCTCTCTCTCTCTCTCTCTCTTCTCTCTCATTTTAAAACTTATGTCTGTGTTCTCCTGAGAAATTTACTTTAGAATGAACTTGTTTGGGGTTCCTTTTATAATTTTAAACTCCTCCTTGAATAAGGCTTTGTCCTTGAGTAATAGTATCAACTTAAAAAACAAAGCGACGTACCACAGAGACCTGTGTATTTCTTAGAACAGATCCTTCCCTTCCCGTTGCACTTGGTGCAAGGTTCTCCAGTCTCGTACATATTTCCCATATGATTCCCAGCTGGAGCATAAAAGCAAGTAATCAAAATTTCATGTTCATATGCTGGATCTTTAATATTATAACCACTTTTGGCACAACCAAGACGCGTTGAACTCCACCAAATCATCTGAGTGAAACGCCCGTGATCTTTGCTACTTTTACCCAATGAGTTATTGTCAGGTCTGAAAAGAAAATTTTTCCCTTAGTTTGAAAAAAAAATTGATGCGTTTTGCAAAAACCGTTATGAATAAAAGCTTAATGATTTAGTTCAGAATAAAGTATAAATATTAAAAATCGCATAAAAAGTTTAATATAAATCCAACCCCTAAGATATTCTGTCTATAAAGGTCTTTTGATTCAAATTACTTAGCATGGGATACTCTTTCTGAAATATTCTTTTTTCATCTCGAAAATTCTTGTAACAAATTTTGAAACTTTTTGAAAAATTATTCAAATATGTTGCTGTAAAATTTTTGACAAATATTGCTAAAATAAAATAAATTTATCTTATTAAAATAACATTAGGAATTTCATTAATGGTCACTGGTTTAAAAAGGGTTTATAAACCAATTTTTCTTAGAATGGTATTTTTTTGTTTAACACCTAATTTCTTATCTTTTTTAACATTTTCCAGTTCTCATTTTAGATCATTTTGAAAATACATTTTACAATAAGAATCACATTTTAAGGCGACCTTCAGCCTAATCTCTTTCTAGACTTGAGATTAAAAAAGTGAAACTAATCTGGGGACTAGACCAAATGGTAGACAGGGAAAATGGTCAACAGGTCAAATGACCGACCGACATCAAAAAAAATTCCCGTACAACCCGCCGCAGGCGTTATGTTATGTTAGGTTAGGTTAAGTTAGGTTAGGTCTAGGTCAGGTTAGGTTAGGTTAGGTTAGGTTAGGTTGAGTTAGGTTAGGTTAACCTTGTTGGATTCGTTAGGTTAGGTTAGGTATAGGTTAGTTAAATTTTGTTTTTGGATTCGTTAGAGTTAGGTAAGTTAAGTTTGTTAGGTTAGGGTAGGTTAGGGTTAGGTTAGGTTAGGTTAAGTTGGTTAGGTTAGGTTAGCGTTAGGTTAAGTTTAGGTTTAAGTTAAGTTTTTGTTGGATTCGTTAGGTTATTTTAGCTAGGTTAAGTTTAAGTTTTGTTGGATTCGTTAGTTAGCGTTAGGTTAGGTTAGGTTGAGTTAGGTTAGGTTAGGTTAGGTTAGGTTAGGTTGAGTTAGGTTAAGTTAAGTTTTGTTGGATTCGTTAGGTTAGGTTAGGTTAGGTTAAGTTAAGTTTTGTTGGATTCGTTAGGTTAGGTTAGGTTAGGTTAGGTTGAGTTAGGTTAAGTTAAGTTTTGTTGGATTCGTTAGGTTAGGTTAGGTTAGGTTAGGTTAGGTTAGGTTAGGTTAGGTTAGGTTAGGTTAGGTAGGTTGAGTTAGGTTAAGTTAAATTTTGTTGGATTCGTTAGAGAAGAAACAAATAACCAGATTTATTTTCTAACAAATGTCGCCCATTTGGCCTGTCGATGATTTTCCCTGTCGACCATTTGGTAATAGCTTCGCTAATCCCCATTAATCGATTATTATTTTAACATTTTGCAGTTGGTGTTCTTTTACTGCTGGACTTATCGAAAGATTCCAACAGACTATGACAGGAAGCTTTGATTTCGAAACTTCTCTTTGTAGCATTATTTTCTCTGATTTCTTTTCCGGTAGGTCTATAACGGCTGCTGTAGACGGCCACCGTTTATCAATTAAATCTGTTAATGGTGGTGTTCCTCAAGGTTCTGTCCTAACCCCATCTCTTTCTACTTCCATAAATGATCTTTCGTCAGTCACTTCATCGAATACCTCCTGTCCAATTTGTCCTCTTAATTTCTTTACTCTTACTCCTTTCATTTCAACAGACATCCAACCCACCAGCAAATAATTGATATAAGGAGGATGACCTTGGAGCAACTAACCTCAGACATTTTCTCAAATGGTTGTTTTCAATAGCTCAAAAACTCAGTTCCTTCATATATCTATACCGACATTTAACATAATAGTTGAATCTTCTTTTTAAACCACAACTATAACTCGTTCGCCCTTTAATATTTCTTGGGGTTTCTTTTTACTCGCAAATCTCTCCTGCGAAACATCATTTATTATTCCCTTTCTAAACATGTTTCTAAAAGGTTAGTAGTCCTGAGGCGTTTTCAGGATTTGTTCACATCCCTCAAGTTTCTTTCTCTTTATAGGAGCATTGTTAGCCCCTATATAGGGAGTATGCCTTCATACAATCATGGATGGTTCACCTTTCACCTACACCATCTTTTCTTTGGAAAGAACTGTGTTTCGTTAGCAATTCTCTCGTCTCTCTCTCTCTTCTCTCTCTCTCTCTCTCTCTCTCTCTCCTCCTCTCTCTACTCTCTCTCGCTCTCTCTCCTTTTCTTTCTCTCTCTCTTCTCCTCTACGATTTGCTTGCGTCTCTCTCATTATTCTATCGCTATTACAACGGTCATGCTCTTCTGAAACTTCCCAGCCCTCATACCTCCTTCACTTGAGAAGTCTTTGTCAATGTACAGGACCACAACGGACTCACAAAGAAAGCGGCCACACTTTGTAGAAGAAGATCTTTGGTGCGACACGACTTTTGAAATACTTTCATCCTTTTTCTGTCCAACGATCTGACGCCAAACTTAACCTCTATGCTCATTCTGAATGTATTCCACTGGTTAGGTCCAGAACACAACTCCATCATCTTATTTTACCCAACTTCCCTTGACTTGAATTGAATGCACGCTTTCAAAACAAATCCAATTTTCACAATTTAAAAATTAAATTTAAATTTAAATTTAAAAATTTTAAAATTTTTTAGCAAATTAAATTTTTTTAAATTCTCATTTTTTAGAAATCTTTCAATTATATCCCTATGAATAAAAATAGCAATAGTTCATTACGATTTTGACCATCTAATTTTACTAATTCGTAACTATATCTCCACTGTTTACACTATTCTTATATAAAACCCAATAGATGATTTTTCTGAAATCGTGGATAATTATCGATTAAAAAATTAGCACTACTTATCGTTGTTTGTTTTGTTTTTTTTTTTTTATTTAATTTAGTTTAATTTTTAAACTAAAGCCATCGAAAGTGATACTATCTTTTAACGAAAAATCTCTACAATTGCAATAATCATCTATAGAATAAAATAATGTGAAAGAGCAAAGATAATATATATAGCTAGTATAATAAGATAAAATATAATATATATATTATATATATAAATATATATATAATATATATATATATATATATATATATATATATATATATATATATATATATATAATATATATATATATATATATATATATAAAGAAGATAAGATTATTCTTTTTATTTTATGAAAAAAATAAATATAAAATTAATGATAATGTATATTTGAAAGTAACGGGATATTGTTATAATATTAAAAAATATAATTATTTATTTTATTATTATTTTTGGTAAAATAATTTTTATTATAAACGATAAAACCAAAATAAATAAAAAGTTTAAGTTGATGTGGTTAGTATTTTAAATAATTTATTAGAGTTAAAAAATTTTGGTTTAAGTTCTACTATGTAGTAATAAATTCTTAATGTTGTAGTGCTATACGATATTCACACGATTTCAGCACTTCTTGTTAAGGATTATGTAGTGAAGAATTTTCCAGTAATTTATTGTTATTATGCAGTATTCCGTATAATTTCAGCATTTGCTGATTAGCAAATATATAAAATTTAAATCTTAATACAGTAGTAGTAGTAGTAGTAGTAGTATAGTAGTAGTAGTAGTAGTAGTAGTAGTAGTAGTAGTATGACATATTAATTCAATATCAATACGTTATATTAATAATATATGTTAAATAATTCAACTAATACTAATACTAATAAAGAATGCTAAGTATTTTTTATGAATTATAGCTGTAAAATAACTAAAAGAAAGTTTCCTTATTATTTTTCAATATAACTGTGATTTGATTGGGATTAAATTGCTTGATCTTATTTAAAATTTAAATAAACAAACATTTAAATGATGGCAGATCGTTTAAATCATGTAAAAATAGTGTAAAACATAATACACTCATCGGACTATTTTGTTTATAGTAATACAATTACAATAACAATTATAATTCACAGTAACTTTAAGCTCACACTCCATTTTAATTTACAGTAACTTTAAGCTCACACTCAACCCACAAGCAAAAACTCGAAAATATTTAAATATATCTAGTACTTTTTTTTACTCTAATTTTTTTTTAAAAAGACTTACTTATAAGTAGGAAGATCAGAAGGATCATACAAATCCTTCTCCTCCAAAAACCAGCCATCAGAGATATTTTGAAAAGTACCGAACTTCTTGTACAGAAAGCTGAGAATATCATTGCTTTTGTGGGACATGCTATTCTCACCAACGTATTTGTGTGTATCTGCAAGTTTCACACCAAATTAATAATAATAATAATAATAATAATAATAATAATAATAATAATAATAATAATAATAATAATAATAATAATAATAATAATAATAATAATAATAATAATAATAATAATAATAATAATAATAATAATAATAATAAATTAATAGTTTCAGCAACGTTTAGAAAATGTAATTGTCGTAGTCTTAATTATATTTTAAAATTACCACCAATCAAAAAAAAATTACAAAAAATATGTTTTCTTCAAATGATCAAAATTCACCTGTTTTTATCTGTTTCTAAAAATGACGAAAGTGCGTCCGTTTTGCCTGTTTTGCCTGTTTACATCTATGAAATAATTTATGTAAGGTTGTAGTTGTACATGTAACATGTAGAAAATATCTTGATTGAGAAAGTTTCATCTTGCTTTTATTTACCCATTCAGTGGCACAATCGATAGAGGGAGAGTCGCATGGCACAGGGTCCACGTTTGATCCCTTGTTTTGGATCCTAGGTAAAAATTACCTAGAGAACTTCTTCACCTAGAATCGGGCACTGTCTGCAAGGTGTGAACTTTCTTTTCTTTTTTTTTTTTAAACAAAGAAAATTAAATCTTCTACAAACATCAAAATTTTATAACATGATTTTCCATTTTTTTTATTTATTCCCCCACTTTGCGTGACATACACGACCAAAAGCGACTTTAAAGCATTCAGAGTTCAAAATTTTTTAAAAAATTGGCACCTGTGAGGCTCTCAAAAATAATTCCATTATAATTTTAACTTGTCAAAAGCTTTTTAAGTGATTAAGTGATTAACTGCTTAAAGGGTTTTGAACGATGATATATATAAAAAAATGAAAGGGTTACGAACTCAAAGAGCCCTTGTTATTTTATTTAATTATTATTGAATTATTAAATTATTATTGTATTTAATTATTAAAAGAGTTCATTAGTTCAAGAATACTTTGAATTTTTTCATTCACTTGAAATACATAAAAACTTGATTAAACTTTAATGAGAAAGCTTTTAAAATAAAATTATTTA
>JABUQX010134498.1:15000-17500 GCA_015478945.1 Trachelipus rathkii | reverse complement strand
GGCTCTCAATTAAAATTTGTTTGAAATAAAAGAAGAGAGAGAGAGAGAGAGAGAGAGAGAGAGAGAGAGAGAGAGAGAGAGAGAGAGAGAGAGAGAGAGAGAGAGAGAGAGAGAAAGAAGATTGATCAAGTTAGGTGTAGGTGAGTGTGTGTGTGTGTGTGTGTATGTGTGTGTGTGTGTGTGTGTGTGTGTGTGTGTGTGTGAGAGAGAGAGAGAGAGAGAGAGAGAGAGAGAGAGAGAGAGAGAGAGAGAGAGAGAGAGAGAGAGAGAGAGAGAGAGTTATGATAGTCGAGAAGAAAAGTATGGATTTTTGCAATAGAGAAAGGTTATTAAAATGTTTATTTTATTTTGTGGCGAGTTGTTCTGCATGGAAGAGTTTTGCCCTACAATATTTTCACAGAGTTTTCAGATTTTAACTAATTTATTATTATTATTATTTGTTAATTATTACAAAATTAGGAAGACAATATCAATTATTTTTTCATAAATTCTATTTAACTATGTTTACTTTATAAAAATCGTTATATTAGCGATTCTACTCCATTAAGATACATCGATATAAATGTATATCGATATAAAAATATATAGATTAAACTCATATAATCGATTATTATACAAGTATCGATGAAACCTATGCAACATGATGAACAGCAATATGTTTAAATAAATAATTTTAATATTTTTTTTATTATAAAGATAATCATAAAGCATAAAATGATTTAATTCCATAAAAAACATATGTAAAATTTTCGAAGTAATCGATTAAACATATCGACAAAATTTATGTAATTTTGAAAAGAATAATAAAAATAAATAAGTTATTTTAATATTTTTTTAAATTAAAACATCGCCATAAATTATTAATAAAATTTTTCTATTTCATTAAAATATCGATATAATTTCGAAAGTAATATATCGATTAAATATACTAATTTAATGGATATTAAATCATACTAAAAATTTTATTTCATAAAAAATATCGAATTTATTCCCAAAGTAGCATATCGATTAACAAGTACCGATTAAATATCGATTAACAAGTACCGATTCAATACAACCATCGATTAAAGTTTTATCGTAGAAATTAAAATGAAATAACGGAAAAATTATTATCAATCATATTGAAAATTTTCTATTTCATAAAAAACATCGATATAATTCTCAATGAAATATATCGATTAACAAGTATCGATTAAACTTAAATTATAATAAAATCATAGAATAAAAAGTAAGTAAATGAAAAAATCGATATAAATCATAAAAAACTTTTCAATTTCATAAAAACATATCGATATAATTCCCAACCAAATATATCAATTAAACAATGTCGATTACAAAAATGTCGATTAAATACGTATCTCTTAAAAACCTATGTACTTAATCATAAACTATGAATAAACAAAAGAAATATATATATATATATATATATATATATATATTACATATATATATTTATTATACATATATATATATATATATATATATATATATATTATTATTATATATATATATATTATATATTATTATATATATATATAATAATATTAGACAAAAAAAAAAAAAAATATATATATTATTATTATTATAATACAAATATATATATATATATATATATATATATATATATATATATATATATATATATATATATATATATATATATATATATATATATATATATATATATATATATATATATATATATATATATATATAAGTACACATCGATATATATTTCTCAATCAAATATATCGACTAGAAAAGTATCGATTACATAAATATCGATCAAACAAATCGATTTAATAAGCATTAATAAAATAAATATCGATGAAATACGTATCAATAAAGCAAGTATTGATTACATAAATATCAATCAAAACAAGTATCGATTAAACAAGTATCGATTACATAAATATCGATAAAACAAATATCTATTACATAAGTATTAATTACATAAATGTCGATGAAACACATATCGATAAAGCAAGTATTGATTACATAAATATCAATCAAACAAGTATCGATTATACAAACAAGTATCGATTAAACCCATTTAATAAAGTCACAGAACTGAAAAAAATAAATAGAAGGAAGATGCTTCGCCATCGACTCGATAAATATCATAAATAAATAAATTACATAAATATCAATCAAACAAGTATCGATTAAACAAGTATCAATTCCATGAATATCGAATCAAACAAGTATCGATTAAACGTAATTTAATAAAGTCGTAGAACTAGAAAAAAATAAATAAATAAAAGGAAGTTGCTTCGCCATCGACTCGATAAATATCATAAATAAATAAATTATATAAATATCAATCAAACAAGTATCGATTAACCAAGTATCGATTCCCTAAATATCCAATCAAACAAGTATCGATAAAACCCATTATAATAAAGTCGTAGAACTAGAAAAAATAAAATATAAAGGACAGTTGCTTCGCCCTATATAAATATCATAAATAAATAAATTACATAAATAGATCAATCAAAAC
>JABUQX010134498.1:7500-10000 GCA_015478945.1 Trachelipus rathkii | reverse complement strand
AAACAAAAAATGTCTTCGCTCACAGAATCTACACTCCTGCATCTGAAAATTGATACCTTTATCTTCATAACAACTCCACCATCTTGCTGACCCCAATATAGTAATCTTTTAGCGAAAGTTATCAATACCCAAACATTATCACAAACACAAACTATCTTATGAATCAATAACAATATCAATATTACATACAGAAAAAAAGCTTATAAATTTAAACAGATGAGTATATTTACCCATAAATAAAAATAAATCCCCCCTCCTTTAAGGAAACCCCATCCTCATTAAACAAAAGCAGTATTTAAGAAAAGCCCCCCCCATAAATGCGAACTTTCTTCTTTCGTTATAAGGCGATGCAAATACTTTAGAAAAAGTTAGGAAATCAATTAAAACTCTTTAAGAATAGATTTAAGCGTATGCAAGAAAGATGTCATCTTAATTCACGCAAACTTAAAAGTTTTTCTCTCCGAAACAATGCATCTTTAATATCACAACCAACGATATATATATATATATATATATATATATATATATATATATATATATATATATATATATATATATATATATATATATATATATATATATATATAATAGTATATATATATATATATATATATATATATATATATATATATATATATAAAGTATACATATATTTATATATATACATATATATCTATATATATATATATATGTTATATTATTATATTATATATCTATATATACATATATATATATATATATATATATATATATATATATTATTATTGTTATTATATATATATATATTATTATTATATATATATATATATATATATATATATATATATATATTATATAGTTATATATATATATATATATTATATATATATATATATTTTATATATATATATATATTATTATATATATATATATATATATATATATATATATATATATATATATATATATATATATATATATATATATATATATAACATAAATTGGCTTAGTATGCAAGTGAAAATTGAGAGGGAGAATGATTTCCAGCACATATAAAGTATGTATGTGAGTAAAAAGTGTGTGTGTAACACCTAATGACGCAAATGTGCATGTGTGTGGATCTCAACCTTTATTTGCTTTGCTGTCTCTCTCTCACGCAGCCAATGCCTGGTACACTTCTTCCATCTTTTTATATATATATATATATATATATATATATATATATATATATATATATATATATATATATATATATAGTATATATAGTTATATATATATATATATATATATATATATATATATATATATATATATATATATATATATATATACATATATATATATATATATATATATATATATATATTCGTAAATTTAGCTGTGATCGCCATTAGATATATTCTATATTCACCAGCTCCTGGCAAATCAACACACGATTTATTTCAACTTTTATTGATAGTTACATTGATGTTGTGCCCCAAAATAAAACATGGGTTATTATAACACTCCTTTCTCTTGTCAATTTTGTCAAATCAACTTCTTGGCGTAGCCCTTTACTGAATTCCGAAGTTTTTCATGCACCATGAATTGATTTTGATTGGCCATTTTTCGTCCACTTGTAGATGCAGCCCTATTTTTATTTCAAGCTCCTCTTTGTTTATTAAAATTCTTGTGTTTATACAGTATGACTCTACCTCAAAGTCTATTAGTAGAGCCATACTGTATAAAACAAACACGAATTTTGTGGCACAGTTACTCGTTAGAAAATAGATTTTCTCCATAATTCTTGATGAGTTCAACGCAATACTACACAAAATTGGACAAAAAAATAACCAACCAAAATCAATTCATGAATGGCTAACATAGAAGAAACTTCAGATTCAGTAAATACTACACTTCTGAAGAAGGTTCCGTTAAAAATTAGGAACGAAAGCTAGTGTTATAATAACTATGTTTTTATTTTGTTTTAATATGTGTAACTATCAATAAAACTTTGAAATAAATCTCGTGTGTTGATATATTTATATTAATTAAATATATTATAGATATATATATATATATATATATATATATATATATATATATATATATATATATATATATATTAATATATATGGTATATATATATATATATATATAGTGTATATATATATTATATATATATATATATATATATAAGTTCGACTGGCAATTTCAGTTCCTTTTTCTCCCGTTCTTGGTCTTCTGTTCCTTCCCATTTTGATATATTATTTTCTGCATTAAGAAAAAACATAAAGCAGACTCTAATACAAAGCTTTGATCTCCAAACTTGGCTCTTCTTGTGTCTATTATTCTTAGTGTATCCTTATTTTTGTATGACATCCTTTCCGGTCGGTCTTTAGTAGGTATTTTAAAATGTCACTGTTCATTCTTTAAGCCAATAAACCAAATTGTTCATTAAGGTTCGGTTTAAACACTCCCATCCCCCTCTTTGTACAGGTTTATTAACCTTATGATTTACTTGGTTACTCATTGCTAAGGA
>JABUQX010134497.1:10000-12500 GCA_015478945.1 Trachelipus rathkii | reverse complement strand
AATGTGAAAGAAATTCTTCCTGTAGTCTTTCTTGAGAGGATCACGTTATATCTAAATCTGAGGAAGCATCTAAGAAGAAGAAGAAATTAGGTATTCTAAATCAGGGGTCTCCAAACTTTTTAGCCTAACGGCCACACTGACTCCTCCACTAAGTCCCAAAGGCCAAGGACCCTAGCTGGCAATGGGATATTAATACTTCGTGATTGAGTCAAGTAATAAGGCAATTGGTATAATTTGCAATGAAACAATATCACTCCTCAAAGAATACAATATGAAATGTCTTTATGAGACTAAACATTCTGAGAATTACTCCAAATTTACTGGAAGCCTACGGTTAGAAAAATATGAATCTTTGAAACTGAGGGCCGGATTGGTGAGACTTGAGGGCCTGTCATGGCCCGCGGGCCTTTGTTTGGCGTTTGCTGCCAAAATTATCAATCTCTATTGCTCCACTTGCAGAATGTCTCGCATATTTGAAGGAAATCTACATACTTTTCATTTCATTTTGGCTATTTTGAATTCATATACTTTAACAGACATTTTCGTTCCTACCAAAACCATTTTTTTCTTCTTCTAGTATTTGGTTTCATCGCCTCTGAGGAGAGATGTTAGGAATGTCCTTTCTACTCTTCTTCATTTATTTACTTTTAAACTAATATTAAGCTATTTTTCTTCTCTTTCAACTTTTCTTTAGTAGGATTCTATATTTGGTTATCACACACACACATATATATATATATATATATATATATATATATATATATATATATATATATATATATATATATACTATATATATATATATATATATATATATATATATATATATATTTATATGTATGTATAATAATAATAATATAAAATATAAAAATATATTATATATATTTGCTACTTTTTTTATATATATATATATATATATATATATATATATATATATATATATATATATATATATATATATATATAACTAATAATATCTAAGATCTTTTATAATAATATATATATATATAATATGTAGCATAATATAACAATAATAACCAATAGTAATATAATATATATATAATAATAATAATATATATATATATAACAATATACTAATATATATAATAATATATATATATATATATAATAATAATATATATATAATAGCATAATATGTAATATATACATGATACCACCACTCACTGGCAGGGCCTTTTCAAGGAGGGAAAAAATAAATAAATATAAAAAAAATTACAAAAAAATAAAAAAAATAAAAAATAAATGGAAGAAGTAAACCCACCCTGTCCCTTGCCCTAACGTAATTCCCTCAGGTATGCGCAGACGCGGGACTTAAGAATATTGCAGGGAAATAGTAGAAGGCAAGAATTTCCACAAAACAGATGGGATTTTGGAAAAGGAGCACTACAACAGGTAATCCTTGAGTGTCCAATATTCACACAATTTTCATGTGAGAATAAGACACCTCTTTGTGTTACGAGGGCGACGCAGTGGTGGAGGAATGCGAGAGTTCAATTCTCTCGAGCACCTGCCGTTGTAAAAGATAGGACACACCAAGGTCATCCCGCCAGAGAAAGAGGGTCAAGGAAGTCAAAAAGTATGGGACAGTTTAAGGCCTCTTCAAGACTTCAGCCTCAACTCTATCTAAAAGGAGGGTGGAACCGGATCCCAAAGGTGAGAACAGTATTCCATACTGGGGAATAAGACCCTTATATAACTGGAGTATCTGAGCAGAAGAAAAAAATTCACGCAGCCTGAACAGAATTCCCAGCTTCTTTGAGGCGAGGGCATTTTAGCAACCGATGTGATATGAGGTCTCAAGACAATTCACTATTTATGTTTAGTCCATGAACATTATATATATATATATATATATATATATATATATATATATATATATATATATATATATATATATATATATATATATATATATATTTTTATGCATCTTTCATAACTTTATATATATATATATAATGTTCTTTCTACTCTTCATTTATCCACTTTTAAACTAATATTAAGCTATTCTTCTTCTCTTTTAACATTTCTTTAGTAGGATTATATTTGGCTTATCACATATATATATATATATATATATATATATATATATATATATATATATATATATATATATATATATATATATATATATATATATATATATATATATATATACTATATATATATATAGCATATATATATATATATATTCACTCTTATTCCGATGACCAATGACCACTTTTTGTTTCTCTCTTCTTTTCCAAAAACATATAGGCCTAACTCAACTGAAAAAAGCGAAAGTTAGGAGGGTCGTCCTCAGAGTAATTGATCTTTGATGTTTCTCGAATTTCTAATAAATTTTTGAATTTTTTTTTTGGAACCTCAAAATTTCAATTGCTTTATTTTGAAGTATCTACTAGACTTCATCTTCTTCACGGCTACAACATCTTTACAACATCTTCTTAGAAAACAATGTTTTCTCTTTTGGAAAGATCCCTTT
>JABUQX010134496.1:0-17671 GCA_015478945.1 Trachelipus rathkii | reverse complement strand
GCGTCCGAAGATATAAGTGAAATGCTGCCAAAACATATGAAAAAGTAAAAAATAGCATGCTAAAGAATATTCAAATACTAGCATAACTGGTTACATCCGAAGATTCAAACATATATAAAAGTATTTGAATACATATAAATGCAATAATGTATACAAATATTAGTAAAATAAAAGTTATAATATACATATTTGGTTATATCCGTTGATATAAACAAACATACAAACATTTAAAATGCACAAAAGTACAAAATGTATTTCAGCAACAGCAACGTTGATATTAACAATTGAGTTAATATTCAAAAGCCATAGCCACATCGACTGGAACCGCTGAATCTTAGAAAGGTCCATAAGGCGCTTTCTTACTGCATTCATGGTTTGACCATCGCAATGGTAAAGAGCGCTTAAAGTTGTAGTTACGAGAGAAACATTGTTGGTATATATGTATATATAGGAACTGATGTTGCTTGAAATTTAGGTCCTTTAGGTGACAATTTTTTCATACGGACATTTAATCGATCAAGAACCATTTAGAATTGAAAGGAATCAAAGTTCGTAGTGGAATCCAAAATGATTTTCTAATACAAACTTAAATGAAAAAGAAATCCATACCGTAAAGAAGTTACATATGTAGAGGCCTAAGGTGCTTGAAATTTAGGTCCTTTATTTGAAAAAATTTCTTCATACATAAAAGGGAGAGGTCAGAGAACCATTTAGAATTCGAAAAGGACTCAGAGTTCGTAGTGGAATCAAAAAAAAAAAATGAGTTTCGCCCATAATCCCAAACTTGAATGATGAAAGAACCATGCCGAAAAGGAAGTTTGCTGTGTGTCAAGCGATGAATCCTCGAACGTGATAGTTGTGAAAGAATAGTGTGGAAACCAGTGGCAAAGAACCCAAAATTACTCAATAAGAAAATGAAAGTCAATGAGCATGCCTGTTTGCTTGAGTCATCTTCTTCTCGGAGTGTTTGATTGAGAATTTTAGTATTATTAGTAATGCTTTTCTTCAGTTTCCGTTATTTTTTAGAAGGCGTTGATTCTGGGTGTTCTTCTCCGGTATTCGTCTCACTATATAGGTACGACTTGTTGATTGGTGGTTTTTAAGAGCAAGCACCATATATAAGAGGATGATTTAGAAATCCATATTTAAAATGATGCTTTATTCAACATAAGTAATTATATGCAATGAAAGTATAAAAAGAAACCAAAGTCCCTTCTGTTGAGATAATCTTTGTAGGCGAATTGTAAGTCGCAGCCTTTCCCAGTGCGTTTTTCGAACTTGCTTCTGACTCTTCGTTTAGCGATGAAACAGATTCGAAATTCAAATCTCAGCCTTTTCCTTGAAGTTATCGCTTTTACTGGGAGGATTTCAGAAGAGTATTCATGAGCTTTTCTTTGATTCTTGCACAATTTGATCTACTGACTTCTATCTGACTGAAGAGATCTCAAATATTTGGTTTATATATATTACTTTGACTTATGCTAAATTTTGCTCGCGCTAATATTAGCATATAATTAAATTAAAAAGTTTCTTACAAAGTTATAATGGAGTGTTATTATATATATATATATATATATATATATATATATATATATATATATATATATATATATATATATGTATATATATATATATATATATATATATATATACATATATATATATACATATTATATTTGTATATTATTGTATTATATTATATAAAGTATATATAAATTAAAGGTATAGAATATTATATATATATAGAAGAAGTTATATGTTATTATTATATATATATATATATATATATATATTATATTTATATATATATATATATATATATATATTATTATTATATATATATATATATATATATATATATACATATATATATATATATATATATATATACATATTATTATTGGCTGATGCAAACATACAGGTACATATATATATATATATATTATATAAGATATTATTATATTATATTATATATTATACATATATTATTATATATATATGTATATATATATATATATATTATTATTATTTTATATTATATGTATATATATATGTTATTATTATTATTAGTATGTATATAGTTATTATTATTTAATATAATATCTATCATATATATATATTATTTGTGTTATGTATATGTATATTACATACATACATATATATGCATAAAAATTATTTTTTCTTCTTCTTCCTTCTTCTTTCTATATATATATATATATATATAAGATATTATACATATATATACATATATATTATTATTATTATTATTATACATACATATATACTATTATACATATTATTATATAGATATGATATATATAGCATATATATATATATATATATAGAGAGAAAGATATATATATAGTATATATATATATATATATATATACTTGCTTTTTAGTCCCTCGCTCCCATCTTGTGAGATACGGGCTACCTCGAGATATTTTGCCACCATAGCAGGAAGGCCCCAGAGATCCGTTAGAGAAAGAGTGTTAAAGTTGTGTTTAATGTCCGTTAAGTCATGGCAGTCTAACAAGAGATATCCTATGTCGTCGTTAGTCTAGTAAAAACATTTTTTTCAGTAGGAGAGGGTCCTTTATTGATTCTAAATTTGTATTCTTAATGGGAGGGACGGGGCCCAGAGCCGAGACGGGACAGCATTATTTGGGTTTGACAGTTGAAAGTTTGTTTCATTGGGGATATTTCGGATGGAGGTATGTGAAGCATGGTGTTGTTAGGTTGAGCGGAGGTCGTTCTTAGAGATATTTGTGTATAAGTGTGTTAATTAATGGAGTATCTGAAGGTTATCTGAGAGATGGATAATATAATGTTGGTGTGATATTTTGACATCTGTGTGTGTGTGGGTGGGTGGGGGCCGTTTTAATGTTTGACGCAGTTGGTGATATATTGAGAATGATTTAATTTAAAAGTGATAGCTTATCATGTTAATATGAGCTTTTAAAGGGAGATTTTTGGTCTCAGTTAGAAGATGATGAATGAGTGTGGAGGGAAGGAAGATAGTTATTATGCTGAGAGCTTTATTTTTATGGTTTCTAATTACTGAATATTGGATTGTGATAATGTGATATCCCAGGCAGGGGACGCATATTTTAGAAAGGAAAGGATGTATTGTTTGAAAACTAGTGTGAGGGTTTCTTTATGTTTGTTAGAGTTAGTGATATTGCTGCTGTAGTGGGTAAATGACATACGTATGTGAAAGGTTAAGCATAAGATGTTCGGTTGTTTGTTGAGAATTAGTTTATTGTTTGATAGTTAAATTTCTGGGTAGATGTTAGATTCTCTTTCGTCTTTTGTAAGTAAGGGAATACTGGATTTTTGAGGTGATGCAGTTATTTTATTCGTTGTTAGTCATTGCTTCTGTTGCTTTATATATTGTTTTCGCTGTTCTCTGCATGCTATATTTTTAGAGATTTTGAGCTGGTATTGCTAGACCATCAGCTTAACTATTAATTTTTATAGAAGGGGTCATGCATAAGGTTAAAAAGTGTAGGTGAAAGAATTGGTCTCTGAGGGATTACATTATATAATTTTTATGTAGTGATGAGTGGTGTCCTTGGATGGCTCTAGCTCTACTACCGGATAATAAATTTGTAATCATTTTTTTTGTCATTGATCGTTATGTTTGTTTTTAAGACTTTGCCTATTAAAGGTGGCGAGGAACTGTATCAAATGCCTTGCTAATGTCTATTGATACAAGGGGAATACGTTGGGAAGTGAGTTTGGTTAAAACCCTTGAAAATGTGTTGGGTTAGATCATTTAGGAGACTGGGAGTAAGTATATTTGTTGAAAACCATGTTTTGAGTCTGATAGAAGGGTAGGGAGAAATTCTAAGGAGGATTAACTTTTGAAATACTTGGACATTGCAGAAAGTAATAATGATATTGGTCTGTACGAAGCTGGGTTATCAGGTAGTTTCTTTGTTTTAAATTTTCGTATTTCATTGCATGCTTCCATAAAGGTTGTTGAGTGATGATTTGCCATGCAATATTGAATATTTGTGTTAGGGCTTTGACAACATTGGTTTCTATGAGTTTAAGCAGAATATTGAACATATGGTCAGGTTTTCATGTTTGTGAGTTTTAAAGTTTTAAACAGTTTGAATACTTCTAAGGGGGTTAATGGAGGTATTCTTATTTGGTTTCTAACCTTTTAAGTTGTTTAATTATTGTCTTTTAGTGGGGTTGTGGGTTTGCGACTAAATTTTGAAAAGTTTGACATAAAAACATTGCATTTTTTTTTGGCTGAGATTTCTGCTATTTTGTTTACAGATGGCTTCATTAGTTTATAACGGTTGAGTGTTTGAAATGTGGATTGCTAGTCTTGTGGTTTAGCGTTTGAGTAAACTGTTGCCAATTCTTTTTCTGAGTTAAGTTAATTATATTCTATTTTAAAGATCTATGACTTCGTATAATTGGTCTTGATTCGGCTGTCTATTTTATTTGGGGGAGTTTATTTGGTAAATGAGGATGTCGATTTTTGGTGAAAAGTAGCGGTCAAATTGTTTGCGGTGACCATGTGGAATAAATTTTTTAAATGCTTTTAGAATTATTTTATAAAATTATTTTATAGCTTTTGAAAGAGGTAAAATCGGCTATTTGAAAAGGATGCAAATCTAGTTCTATGAGGTCTGTATAAATCAGCTCACCAGTTTTCATACTCGAGGTACATGTAGGCTTTATTTTTTAAAGATGTATATGTAAGGAGTTTATGTTGATTTGCTATTAGAATGTCATATGAGTAGAGAACATGAAAGTTTCTCAGGTTATTGTGCTTTGAATTTGGGGGGAGAAGAAGATGATGCCAAGGGATTTGGGGTTCTGGTTATGTTGTTAAGGTCGGCAAGTATGTTGATTTCGGTTAAGTTAAGTATAAGTACATCACCTAGTGTTGCGAGAGAGTGTATATATATATATATATATATATATATATATATATATATATATATATATATATATATATATATATATATATATATATATATATATATATATGTGTATATATATATATATATATATATTATATAATATATATAATATATATATATATATATATGTGTGTGTGTGTGTGTGTGTGTGTGTGTGTGTGTGTGTGTGTGAGTGGAGAACACCTGCCAGAGGTCTCATCGCAAAAGGTTCGTTCGTCCCGGACGAAGTTCTTCAAGATTCTCTCGCCGTCCCCACCCACAAGAAATTGTATGGTTTCCGCAGCAGAGTTTATAAGCCACCTGCCTCGCCTCTTCCGGAGGAATCCTCCAAGATCATCTCAGGACCCTTTATCACTCAGCTATTTTATTTTTTTTATTTTTCTTAACCTAAGGCATACTTCCCGGCATATGCTTCAGCATTCCTTCTAGTAGCCGGGGATATAGAAGCAAACCCGGACCTAGAATTTATTAATGCTTAATATGCAATAAAATTGTAAAAAGAACTCCATACGTTGCAATAGATGTGAGCAGTGGATACATAAACACTGCTCACCTTTCACAATGCTTCCCCCCTCAAAACATAACTGAATTTGCCAAGTTTGCACTCCAACCACAATAGCCCCCACAACGCACACAAAACACAAACAAACCACAACATAAACATATTACAATTCAACACAAACGGACTCCACAAAAAAAACAAAGAAATAGAAGTTCCTAAACAACATAATATACACATTAATTCTACTGCTACGATGCCATCGTCACCCAATAAATCCCATCAACCACAAAACAGCTCAACAGTTTAATAACATATTTATTCAACTTTTTCCATCTACAAATCGGACTCCCACCAATAACAAAAGAAAGCCCCGCAAAGAGAGACCTAAACAATAGATAATCACGAATTTGTCTCATGTTTGGCAAGAATTCCTAAAGAAGAATACAAAGCATAAATATGCACAAGTGTGAAATGTCATCTTTGTTATAACTCGGATGCCAATCGTTCACCCCACCACTCATAATCCCTCTCCCGACTCCAATATTATCCAAAACTGGTTTGCATAAAAGCTTCGCTTTATCTAAACAACTCACAATTTTCATATACACTAAACACTTACTTTCAACGACGACCATTCTCCTGGACATTATATGGTTTCATCATCCCCTGCTACATACTTCAAATACATGTTTTAAACAATGAAAGATTGATAAATAAAAATACCCCTACAAAAGTAGTACCTAATCAAAACACTCATATATAAATTTTTAAACCAAATTAATTTTTTTCACAGAAGATCTTCACTTAGAAAACATAAAATATTCATAGCGTTTTCTTTTACCACCACCCACCCACATAGACACTTCCTCAAATTCTCATAATAGTGGAAAGCTATTGTGAAAATGGTTTGACTATTAAATATGCTTACATACCCACCTCTACCACTCCGAGAGTACGAGAAATCTCTGCCAAGGCAACGGCAGTTTCCCATTAAGTTGAGGAAGAAACATAGAGTGACTCTATATCTCTCAACAACATAACTAATTTATTATATTATATTCTAGACAATACATGAAATTAGACTAAACCGGCGAATTCTAACAGACCCCCACAATACAAATTTCAAACTCAAAATCTTAGCAACATCACCACACCATAAACACTATGTAATCACCCAAACTTACAACAACCCAGCCATCCATCTTAATTCCAACACCCCAACAAACAGTATCGAACTTTCTAGACAACCCTCCTTACGTACATAATATTAAAATATTCAAGCAGCATCAGGAACAAGAACACAAATTACTTCCCATCAGGGTAAAACAAGTTTATAGACAAACTCTTAAACAGTGCCGACCATACACTGCGAGGAAATAACGACATTCAACCATCCTAATTACACTAACGTAGAAAATACTAGCAGTGACTCCCTTTGCTGTCTATGGAAAGTATTAACACAATACTGGCATAGCGACCACATCGAGCATATAAACTGTTATACACATATCCTTTTTTTAATCCAAAATAAAGAGGCCTAACACCAAAAACCATGTCACAGCAGTTAGGGAAGACTTCATTCGCAAAATATAACCACCCAAACCCTATACCTCTCACATTTTGAGAGAGATTGCGAACATACAATCAGAAAACGCAACACTCACAGAAAAAAACAAAAATAATTGATACCCAACAAACTCACATTACAAACTCTTAACATAAGATTAACAGCCACATACTGGAAGACAACTCAAATCAAATTGCGATCTAAATCGAAAAACATGAACAATTTCCCACCCACATTTCCACTCCACAAAGACAACCAATCACCACACATGCTCAACTGAAACACCCAAAAGGTGGAGCGGAAAAACTAGTCAAAACTGCCATTGAATTAAGTGTACAAATACAAAAACAACTCATAGCAAAACATTACTTCAAACCTATGAAATGCTATCTCAAATAAACACATAACACACATCAAAAGCCCCAAACTCCCAACCAAAGAGAACACAACACACCCGAATAAACACGATTTCTAGCAAGTTTACTTTTTGATAAAAAACAAATCGTCACCACCAAAAAACCCACCCACAACTCCAACCCCTCCCACCCATTCATAAACATAGATCATCATAAAGCACACTAAAAATAGAAAAAAAGCGCTATACCAAACCATAACCCTAAAATAGCAAACAAAGAAAATAACCAACAATTAGGTAACTCAGCCATAACATCATTTTTTAAAGATACCTCAACACCTATACATACATAGCAACTAAGATACCCATAAACAACATTTCAGCAAACAATCATAAACGGAAAACACTATATAAGTACCCTAATTATAACGCAATATAGCACATTAAATTAAACTCAACTAAACAGTTCACTATATACTATATAAATTCATTCTATCCAAAATCTAGTGAGAAAATAAAATGCTTAATACATCTACATTTAACCCATTTAAACTGAAACCAGGAAGAGCCAAACCCTCATTAACCCTATACTATACCCATTGTCATTATTTATCTTTATTAATTAAATCACAATCCTTCTAGAAAGTCAAACCTAACTCATCGTAAACACAAATAAACAGCACATAATATTAACTCAATAAACTCTTAAATATTCCTAAATTACTAATAGTGAGTCATTACAATAAACCTACATAAAACTACATATTCACCATCATAATATAGCATATACAAGATGCAATCAATAAAGCATCATTCTCTCCAACCCAACATCAATGGGGCCTACAACTCCAGGACCCCTCACACAAAAATGGATTAAATTCCTCCTAAGACCAATTAAGATATTAATAAAAAGTATCAATAAGTGAGAAAGTAACCCAAGTTCAAACACTACCATTAATCACTACAAAAATTAGCTGAAAAAATTTCATTTTCACCGGCTGTAGAATTATCCAACATGATAGCCGAATTAAAAATTTTATCATTATCTTACCTGACCTAAAGGCAGGAAGAATACTCTACCAGGCAACCCTCTATTTATTAAATATATATAATTATACTATATATATAATATATATATTATTTAATATTTTTATAATATACTAATAGTATCCGACAAATACTACTAATACTAAATACTAATTATATATATATATATATATATATTATATATTATTATAATCATTATACTGTAGGTAATTATAAATCACTATCATATTATATAATCACTTATAAATATATCACTATATTAATATTACTATATACTATTATTTGCATCTTTTTCCACTTCTATATAAATCATTATATATAACTATATATTATATATACTATATATATCAGTATACAATCATATTCATATATATACCTACCTCAGATAATTTTAGAGGTAGGTATAGGTACTGAGGCTCATTAAAAATAATCTCTTTAAGTTTAGTTTTTAATTGAGAAATTAGGGGATATATATATATATAAAGTATATTATAATATATTATATAATAGAATTATTATAATATATATAAAGATAAATATACAAAAAAACTTAAATTCATTTATCATCATTTATTTACCCTCTACTTGTATCTTGGTAAGAATTGCAGTAATTTGCATTATACTGCTTAGCAGCTGAAGAATATGACGCACGTCGAAAGAAAAAAAGTAATTAGTTGTATATTAATATATTATATATATATATAATATATATATATATATATCATATATTATATATATATATTATACTATTAAATATAGTATACGGTTTAGTTTTGTAAACCTTACTCAAATATATATATATATAGTATAAGTAGATAGGTATATATATATATAATATTAGATATATATTATATATATTAATATACACTTATCTTTAAAAGGGAAGTTACATAGAGTGACATGATATCGAAATCGGGCGAGATGCGCTCGATAGCCCCAAGCCTCGCAGTCGGAATGTCACGTGTTAGCTATAAACTCACCAATAGAAAAGACCTCGCAGAAGGTTTCCACAAGTTAGCATACTTGTATTTTATATAACCAACCACAGACCTTAATATATCAAATAATAAAAAAAAAAAATATAGTGTACGGTAATTTAAAGCGCTTCGAGCCGACGGGAGACAGAGAGGGGACGAAGTTTCCCCCCGTCGTTGTCCCCCGCTGAGTCCGAGAGACCCTGAACTCTTTCCATCTTTGCGATTAATCTAATGTGAATATTTATGGGTTAAAAAAAAAAACAAGTATTTGTTGATTTACCAAGTTTATCGCTTTGGGCAAATAATTGAAAAAAAATTGATTAGCATGTTCGTTCGGGGTAAATATATCCCGGTATAAACTTCCCTTGTAATAGGTGCCACTTCGTGTTCTGAGGCCCAAGTTCCGTCTATATAGATATATCTTATATATTAAAGCCCTATTATATAATGATTATACCCCTGTTTTAGTTTCTAACTCATTTATTATTCCAATATAATATATCACCTTATATAATAATATTATATATTTATATCTTAATACTAATAGAACCTTAGGATTTGGGTACATGGAATGTTTTATTAATATTTTATAGAGAACATATAGTATGTATATATATTATATACTATTATATAGATTAAATATTTATATATATTATATAATATAATAATTGGTATATGTAATAAAATTATATTACTTATATATTATTATTTATTATGATTTAGTTATATTTATATAGTAATTAATATACTAGGTATATAAATTTATTAAATATATATATATCAAATCAGTATATAATAGATATAGTATATATAATATAATATTTTTTCCTATATAATGTTAAACAAATATATATATATATAAATTAATAATAGTATATATCATTAATAATATATATAATAATGTAATAATATATCTAGATATAATGTTCTCCCTTTAGTTTTGACCCCTTTGAAGAAATATTAAAGCTGCTAAAATTTTTAATATCTACTTTGAATACACAACTCTAGAGAGCAATTTGACACTTAATCTTATATAGTTTTAATAATATATATCATAATATCATAAATTTATGAATACTGACCGTCGTCCGCCGGAGAGTACTAGAAAAAAAACTGGCCACCGTGTTTGGAAAACACCCAGGCCGGATGTAGTATGCCGGTCAAGAGTGTGAAGAAATAATATAAAGAAGTGAAACAGGAGAATAGTTAAAGGATTAATTTTGAGTACTCAATTCCCGGCCCCAATCCAGCTGCCAGGCCTATGTGTGAGACAAATCCGTCAAGAAATCCATTGAGTTAGCAACCAAGCACTAAAACAAGTTGAAATATAGCAAAGAGATTGCAGAGAAGAAGTGTTTTGCCATGAGGCGAGCTGTGCAACATTATTTGATGTTAATTTACCCTCGCGATCAGGTGGAGTCTGATGTTTTTGCTAGACACTGTATTGGCCATTAGTGGGGGATGGTTCAACTGGTAGACACGAATAGAATGCATAAAAAATTGTGTAAAGAACCCTATCATTGCCACTGGAAACTCTTGGGACAAATATTTCCTACTATGTTTACTTTTTCTACCAACGCCTATATATTTGATATCTTATAGCTCTCAAAAACATTTTTCAACATTTAAATTATATACACTCAATTTTTATATACAATTCAGGGAAGGCGAGGCCCAGGCAAACAAAACTTATCATGGAAGTTCTCCTTTCGATAAACTACTTCATATATACATTGCACGAACTTTATTTATACCTATGCCTTTGCTCTTCGCTTTTTCGTCCAAAGTGGTTTCGCCAGGCTTTCCTTATGAATTTACCTTCCCCTTAACCCGTAAACTTTCCAACGTATTTGGGGATCGTGATAATTCCCTGAGAAGATAAATTTTTTTTTTCATTTAAAATGTAAGAATTACAATAAAACAAAAATTTCAAAAAATCTTCACCAGAAGATTCAAGAAACATCGCTGATTATTTCGTCCAGAAATATAAATATTGCACAGCCAATTATAGTTACACCAATTTTGGATGATGTAATATAACCCGAGGTCAAATTAAGTACATCTACAAAGTGGATGAAGGGAAGCGCCTTGACGCCGCCCAGATAAATCTTGACGTTCATAATAACATTGCACAGATCTTTATTTAACCTGTTTCTGAATCCAACCTTATGCCTTTGAACTCTTCTTAAATTATGACACTTAAGAGGCAATCGCCTCAAAAGTTGTCAAGTGCAAATTATTTTACAAAGTTTCCGATTTCACTTTCTTGTTTATTATTGCAATCGTTCGTTCGCGTGTTTCCTCTTGAAGCGCTGAGTGCACTTTTCTCTCCAAGGTCCAATTTGTCGTTAATTAATTAATTAAATTAATAGATAAATTTTGTTGCGCCCTAATTTTGTAATATCTATTGAAATGTACTATGTTCAAATATAATACTTTCGTGAGCACAGAAATTAGAAATGCTCCCAAAAAAACCACATTAATATAGGACTCACACCAGAAAAGTATGATCATGGCGGGGCAAACCGTCGACACGCGGGAACTAAGCAGTTCCGGGGGCCTGAACTTGTGAGTGTAAGGAAGCCCGACACTAATGAACTATTTTAATTTGTTTTCAGTCAATTATAAGTTTAGGTTCAGCTACGGCTATGCCAACCAAAGCAACTGGAACTTAATTAAAGTGTGCAAGATGGCTCCATGAGCTGAACCCATATGAAAATATACTTAATGATTCGAATTGTAATTATCTCTTCTAGCTATATTAAGATCTCGATAAGATAACTCAGATTTTTTAATTTAGACGCTAGATTGTTTTAGAGTTAAAAGTGCATGATTAATATTTTTGGTTCATGTAATTTTTTATTTGCGCTTTTTTCAACGGGATTATTTCATATAAATTTACCATACATAAGTAGTGAAGTTATTAAAATTTGTATTAGGCTTTATATTTGTTTATCCCCCTATGTTAGTTCTCGAAACTTAGTCTTTGTGATTTATTTGTTAGCTTGGATCACAGAACAGGGTCAGTCGCTCTCACTCTCTCGAAACAATAATACCCGGGTTTGCAGTTGAAACACTCGAGTTTTAGTATGAAGATTATGCTGTACAGTCCTGTTTCTTTGTCCTTCTCAAACCGTCTCATCATATTGGTTCGATAATATTATAAGCAAAATATCTTGTTGCCACCCGAACTAATAAGGACTAAGCGCGAGAATGATTGAAAATTATGAGGCGAGTTCCATTGTATCATAATTTGTTCTTCTACGATTCTTTTTTAAGAGACTTCCTTATATGACGCTCTCCGAAAAGATGGAAAGCTAGGATTCAACATATGATAAGATACATTCTTTGCTGGGTGAGCAAACTTTACACCGCGATAACTCATGATACCGAATTTATTTCTCAATTGGTTATGATTCATAATACGGGAGTGGCAAGACTCTTAGTTAAGGACGATTAGAATATTCCCTGATAACCAAAAACTTCTTACGTTCCATAATGTCTAAGTGAGAGTAAATAAAGCGTGAAGAGAAGATAAATGAAATCTAAAAAAATTAGTATATCACGATGTCAATTAGTCTATCCTCCTCGAATTTTTATGACTCGACGAATCTTCATTTTTCAGGGCTCGCGAACTTTCTCATATTGATGGACTCATAAAGTAGCAATGACTCTCTCGGTATGTACAATTTAACCAATTTACTTATATCTAGTGGAGTATTTTGATTTGACTGTTAATAGTAATAATATGGAAAAAATGATTATGTGAATGTCTATCTGAAAAATTCTCCTCCTCGCAGAATTTTTCTTATGAATGAAAGACTTTTCTTTTACTTCGCAATATATTTTTTCGTAGACACCTCTTCTCACCCACTGCCTGTCGGGTTGCATCCCAAACTTTCACCTAGGGCCACTCACGATTTTTATAATATAATTTTAAGATACAGCTTGTCAATATCGATATTTTAATAGTAATTTATTAGTTAAGTATCTATATATGTATTTACCAGTTAAATTATCTGTGCCATACCAACTAATATTCATATTATAACCTTTTTTTATTAAATGTGAGTAATTAAATTTATTTTTATTACCTTTATATTATTATATAGTAATATATATGTTGATATTTTTTAAATAAATCTTATATGTTTCTTAATTTTCCTTAATTGAATATTGTAGTAATAGAAATCGTATATATTATATATATATATATAACTTAATAATATAAATAATGTTTATATTAATTAGTATATATATATTAAAAGTATAAACAGATTTTTAATTAAATATATGTTTTGGGCCCCTCCTACCCGCTCCCTCTTACTGGTTATACGCCACTGTTTATTATAATTAATATTATAATAAGTATATATTATATATTAATATAAATTTATATTATTATTATAATGGTGATATAATACTATCCTATTATAATATTTTAATATTAATTATATATATAGTATTTAATATATATATTACTAATTATAATTATATATTATATGATATTAATAATATATATATATATATTGATGGTAAGTATATATAATATAATTTATTTTCGTAAATGAGACTACTCATAGCCGGGCTTCTAATAAGTTATAATCTAAATCACAATTAAATTCAATCCTGTATTTATTATTGAATGTCCTTTGTCATAAAAACCTTTACTAATCCCTTAAAATACTTTCAACTTTGTGTTACCTTGTTATTTTTACCTTGATTTCCCTAAAACTTCATTGTATATATAATTGTTTATATTGTGATTATCTAATATAGATTTCCGTGTGTATAATTATATTTATAATAATTATACATTAGGAGATTTTGCCCAAAGAACGCTTTTAAATAGCTCATAGAGATTAGTATAGTTACTCATTATAATATATTAAAAAATGAATAACTAAAGAGATTTTGTTGAAAACAAAAAATTGGGTTCACACCTAGAGAGAAAATCCTTTGAGAATCATTTTCTCCTTCACTGAAAAGGCCGTTAAACCGCCTAAAGAGCAATTTGGAAAAGTGCGTTCTTCACGATTCCAGAATAACCTCGAGCTAGACAAAACCTGGTGTTAAAAGTACCCTATTGAGATGTGAAATATTAGGGCTAATATTACTCAGTGGATCATTTTATTTGGAAAGAATAGGATATGATTAGATTTCGTATAGATCGAAACAGAAATTCCTGAGACATGTAGTCATAATCAAGTTTAGGTCTGAACTTCATGATTAAAATGAAAATCATAAAATTTTAAATTAATAAATTAATAGCTAAACCTATTGTAGTGATAATACTAAGAAGCTAATAACTAATATTTACACAACTATTGTTCTAAAATAGGGAAATATTAAACTTTTTATTAAAATATAAATAATTAATATAAATTGAGCGTAAATTATGTAATGTAAAATATTAAATCTTATAATAACCTTAAATATTATAAATAATAAGTGCGAAATCTCAAATAATAATAGCTAAATAGTAATATTAACCTCGAACTATTATGGTAAAAAATATAATAGATAACGACTTGTTGGAGCTCTAAGAAGCATAATTACGACATATATGTAAGGCCCTTGCAGGTCTATAGAGAGATGAGAATTAACCGTTACACCAATTGGACAACAACGCGCAGCCAATCCGCGCTCAAAAGAAAGCACCAAACCACTGCACGAAAGTCGTCGTCATTCCATGGCTTGTCGTGAAAAGAAAATCTGTCAAATAAGTTATAATAATTGGATTAATTCTTCGCTCTGAAAGTATAATTATCAAGTTCTGTTTTCCTTCAAGTGAGGATTGTTGTAATACTTAAGTATTAACCTAACTCTCGCTGATTTCATTCAAAACGCTAGAATAGAATGTATTTACCATAATATACCTTTTCAGTCTTCTAAGTGAGACTCGTTTCCACTGATCTGCATCCATTTCGGTTATACTTATCATTCTTGTAAAAATTCCAATCAAATGTAAATAATATTAAAGAAGTCTATCATTAATTATGGTCAAACTCTTAAATTACTAATTAATTTATATTGTTAATCTTTAACGAAGGTTTGGAGAATAAGTAATCTAAGTCATCTAAAAGTTTAACTTCTCCAAACCTGCATTATCTATATCACTTAATATTTTACGCGGTCGACCATTCATCTCGTACCTCTTTATAGCATGTAGACCCAATAACATAAGTCAATAATGGAACGGGCAACCCAATTCACACAAGCGGAAGACGCCTCGGACAAAGTGGCCCCATTGGTCTAGGATCTTTGGTCCTCGGGCCTACCCAACGCCCCTAGATTAGTTTGTTGGTGTCATTAATCCTCTGCATCGTTCTGCATCCGTGCATGCCAACATCCTGATGTGGAAATAGTGTGGATAAGGGCCTCTCGCGGAATGAAAGCATCGTGCAGACCTATTAATTTGGGTGATTCTCTCAGTGCCTTCTCGTTGGAGACAAGAGCGCGCAGCCCGGTCTCCCATACGTTTGGGAAGGATGCGAGTCCACCTGTTCTTCTCTTATGGAGTTAGACTCCTACAGAAGTTTCATGACATTTTGTCGCAACCGCATAGAGATTCTTTGAGCGAGCAGGAGAAAGACTAAACGCGACGGAACATCAGTGCCACGGAGGAGTTACCCTCCTCTATTTCTGAGCGCCAGCAGCATTCCTCCCGACTATTACCTTTCCTCACTCTTCATGGGTTTCGTGTTTTACGTCCTTCATAATCCTTTCTCCTTGTGTAGTGTGTACTACATTCTATTGGTCTGACTATCCTCACACTCCTCCCTTAATGCATAAAATCAATTCAGTAGTCGGCGGAGGGCGATGTAGAACTAGAGTGATTTTCACAGAAGGGTAAGAGTGGGGGAGTCAGGAACGTGATGTGTGCAAGATGGCACCTCGAGAGTTGGAGAACTATAAGAGTATTTCGGTATTAACAGGGACTTCTTTCATATTCTTCCCGAGAACTAGGTGGTGTAAGAGCATGAGAACACTCGTCCCTCATACATTCTCAATATTAACACCCTCAGAGCACACCGCTGTCACCTCAGACTTTATTGTGGCTCTATTAATTATTAACTAGAGCTTCTCATATAAATAGCTTTAATTTAGAGTGTGTTCGATACTCGAGGATTGCACATAGGGAGAGAGAATTATTACGGAACAATAACTACTTAAATTTTTAGTCTCTCTAAAGCCCTGTGATAAAAGGCTTTAACATCTGTTGTATGCAAGTTTCAGTTTCTATGAGTGTTTTGTTTTGCATACGGTAACATTGTCGAATCCAGCCTTTGTAGTCCTGATAAACTCGAACTTAATAACTACATATAAATGGGTTTTTTTCGAATAGCATTTTCAGGCGTTCATATAATAACTTTGACAATGGTTGTGTCCACGTCGGTTTTATTCCCATCAAATCATAATTAAGTTAATTTTCTCAATAGCCGGGTTTATAATCTCATAAGATAACTATCGACCACCCATATGCGTTGTATCACGTCCTAATCAATTATTTATTCATTTCCTTAATTTTCTCTCTATGTTCAGCTTCATAAGTAAATTCGACAATGGATGTGTCCACGCCGGATATAAATTTTATCAATATTTTTATTACAGATAGCATTTTCAGCTTCAATAGACGCTCAACTTTGACAAAGGATGTGTCTCTTACTTGTCAGTTATTAAAATACATCATTTCCGAACTCCCTATTAGTCTTCCGGACCTAGGGCACTGCCCTCGAGAATACTTTCTCCCATATGTTTAAATCATTTAACAACGCATTCAGTTTCAGACACTTAAGCTTCGACGCTACCCTCCTGGCTTAGAACGGTAGCTGCGGAATCCTCTATAATTCTTTGATGTCAAAGGGGCTGTGTCCTAAGTATCGGCTGTTATCAAGTCAGAAGCAGTGTGTTTTCTGATCTTGCTGTGAATGGTGGTTTTTTTTCACAAACTTACTTTGCTCTCAAGGTTGACAGCCATATACTCCTCACACAACTGTGAGTGCAGGCGAGAAGAGTAAACATCTTCTAGATTACGCCGTGGTTTAAGAAGTCCTTATAAAGATATAATTTATGTGGCAGGCAACGATATTGTTGATACAATGGCGTCGATATTTAACATCATGTATAGTTTCATAGACCTCCTCACCCTCTCAACTTTGACCCCAGGTTTAATTACAAATAAACAATATTCATTTATAGAACATACCTACATCCCTGTTTGTGGTGATATGAGGGAATGGCTATAGGTGGATCAAATTTTGAATCATCCTAGAA
>JABUQX010134495.1:47500-50945 GCA_015478945.1 Trachelipus rathkii | reverse complement strand
AAATTTTTTTAACTCGTTAACGTTAGATTATCAACAATTGTACATCGTATAAAACGTTATATTCTAATAAACAAATATTATATAATATATAGCGTATATATATAACGCTAAAAGTTGGCGGGCCTTTGAGAAAATGAAGAAATGATGTCGTATATATAATAGTAGTAATTATATCGTTAGATATACTATAAAATATATATATTATATTTATATTATATAGTATATATAATATATATATATATATATTATATTATATATATCAAAGTGGGACGTGGGCCATCTGAAGAATTCTAAAAGAAATTCTTTATATATTACTATTATAATATGTAGTATATATCTACTTTATATATATAGTTATATGTATATATATATAGTATATATGATTATATATATAGTGGTATAACGTAGTATATAAATTATACGTACTTATATATAATTAATATGATATATAACTAGGTATGATATAAGTATATGTATATATTATATGACTATACTGATAGTATCTATATATTGTGAGGATGAGCAGAAATGTGGGCGGAGGCCCATCTGAAGATAATAAGTTTGGACCCAAGCCCTTTCGATATTTGATTGAAGATAGACAGGTGGGTGGGAATATGCTGAAGCCGTTATTAGTCACTATCACAGTAGTACATACCAGTTTTTCATCCGCCTATTCTTACATATATACTAAAAACGATGCACTGAACAGAACTATTCATTTAAACATATATTATGCAAGGACATAATCCCACTGATCTCTGAGCTCTTGAAGAAGTTATTATCCGTATTTAATCCTAAAAACTTGTGCGAATATCTCCACTGGTCATTAAACATCTGACAGACCTCCCCGTTGGCTTAAGGGTCCTGTCGATTCAGTTCAGTTCGGATAAGGGACAGATGGTTAAAATGTTCATTCCAATAATTGGACCTAACCTTTGAAATTTGGCGAATTAGAACAAAAAACTAAGCTACTCTAACAATTCAGGGTTGGGACAGAGAATAAGTAGTCTATGTTTGGTTACGAACAAAACCGTTGATGGTAACAGTATGAAAGTGCACGTTCACCAAAAAGTTGATACCAGTAGAAGGGGAAGACAAGATATTGCGCCATCTAAATTGGAATTTTGGTATTGTAGACGAATTTAATAAATTATAAAAATGGTTTCACTTCTCTCTGTTGCTTAACTTTATAGTATATATATATATATTATAGAATATATACATATATGTGATTAGTATATTAATATAGTATATATGTATATGGATATAATATATATATTATAATTATTATATATATTTATGCAATATATAGTATTAAATTTATAGTTATGATAGTATATATATAATATATAGAGTAATATTTATATATTATATAGGTATATATATATGAATATTATATATACGTATCTTATAGTATATTTAATACGTTATTAGTATCTTAGTATAGGTATATATATATTATATGCTACTGATTTATATATATATATTATATATATATATATTATATATATATAGGGATTTATACTATTAAATAAGTTAGATTATATGTATATAATTATATAAGCGTAGTATGTATAATACTATACTATTTGTATAGATATATGGCATCCATTCCTTCAGCAATGATCTGATTCTGTAATGACTTCTAATTTCAAATCTGCTTAAACAACTTTACTCCTAAAAATGTCCGCTGCAACTCTAGCTATCCTGTTTTTTATCTGATCAGCGAGTTTGCATCTACCTTATGAAGTAAAATCTTTATCTCAAAAACAACACTACCTAACTATTCTATCGCTTTTAACACACGCGGGGATTTCTCTCACCTGAAAATGACAATCACGAATTTCTCTTCTGCTTTTGGATACTTCTGAAGAGAAGTTGTGAATTGAATCTGCTTTTGAAAATATTTATGAAGTGAGATTGTGAATTAATCTACTTTAGACTGCTTCTAAAGTCAAGTGCATTGAATATGCTTTAGAATACTTCTTAAATGAAATTGTGAGTTGAATCTACTTTTATATTATTTCTGAAGCGAAGTTGTGAAGTGAATAATGTATTTCAAATATAATCCATTACTAAAGGTATTCAGCAGTATCCTTTCGGATTAAACACTTCCATTATAGATCAACTTAACCTTAGTTACCGCTATCGAAAGAGACAAAGTCCAGGTTTATAGGCGTGCTCATTTTCTAAATAAATTCTCTCCTCGAAATCAAAAAGGTCACAAATCCTTTTATATATATAGTCCATATCTTATATTTATCATCTATATCATTACTATAATATATATTAATATATATATGTAGTATACTATATATATATATATCTATATATATATATATATATATATATATATATATATGATTATAATATATATACTGTATATATATATATATATATATATATATATATATATATAGTATTTATTATATATAATATATTATATATAATATATTATATAATATATATAATAATATATATTGCAGAGCCCCAGTTCGAGTTGAGAATCCCCCCCCTCCTTCAAACTAGAAAATTGCACTGAAAAACTAATTATATCACGACTAAAAAGTAAAAGAGGTAATCAATTAAGTACTATATATATAAAGATATATATAATATATATATATTATTATATATATATATATATATATCATATTAATATAATATATATATATATATTATATATATATATTATATATATATATAGTATATATATCTCCATACTCCAACTTCTATCCCTAAACTTGGGGGTAAAGTGCGTAAATAATGCCACGGAAACAGATAAGTAGTAGAAACTATTACGTAAGGTTGAAAAGAAAGCCCCCCCCTCTGTTCCATTAATTAGGAAGGACTCGTCGCAGTCAGAAATGCCACCCTAGAGCTTTACGGAGACATGAACTAACCATCACTATGGCAATCTCATCAATGTGGGGTTCATCCCGTGGCCCAGGTGGGCCAACCCATACCCTCTCAACAAAACCTCGCCTTTCACTTCTATTATGCACCTTTCTTTTCGCCTTTGCCAAAACTCACATTTATCTCCTCCAGGCATTCCTTTACGACTCAGATCCAACTTTTCCTTCGGTCTCCCAGCCGGTCGATTCCCGCACACTCACCACTATACATCCCCTTAACCAATCCGACTATGATCCATCTTTTCACATGACCAAACCATCTCACGTTGTTTCATTTATTCTCTCATTTATGGCTCTTTTCTTCAAACAACCAGCACCAACTCTCTAGTACCATTCATTGTCTCATTCTATCATTCTTTCGACCTAACACCCCTTAAGATTGTCCATACTGAACCACATTGTACTTTAGATGTAATACCCTCTTTATTCCAGACTATAGTCCTCCACTACATACCACTAACACATGGGACAACATGCATTCAGTAGACCCTAGCGCAATCGAAGACTTAGTCCCTTTTACAGATAACATC
>JABUQX010134495.1:0-42500 GCA_015478945.1 Trachelipus rathkii | reverse complement strand
ATATATATATATATATATATATATATATATATATATATATATATTATATGATACATATATTTATAATATATATATATATATATATATATTATAATAGTATATAATATATTATAATTTATATTATATTATATATATATAGTAATACTATATATATATATATATTTATATATTATATATATTATATATATTATATATACATATATATATTATATATATATATATATATATATATATATATAATATAATAATATATATATTATATATATATATATATATATATATATATATATATATATATATATATATATATATATATATATATATATATTATATATATCAGAGGTAGGGCACTCGCAACTTTTTTGTTAGTCCGCAATTCGCAATTCCGCTAATTCTTTGTTGGACTTCCGCAGTTCGCATTTCCGCAACTTTTTTCTGTCCGCTTTCGCAATTCCGCAATTCACAACTTTTCTGCGTACAGTCCGCTATCGGAATCGGCTAATTCTATAGGTAAAATTTTTTTTTTACTCCACTATTGGAAGTCGTGCAGCAGTCCGCTTAACCTCTTTATTGTAGTTAAAGATATTTCTAATAAAATTACCTTACAATTTATATATTTATTTAATTTTTATATTTTAATGTTAATTTTTATATAACAATTAACAAGTTTTATAACAATGGGTTATATATATATATATATATATATATATATATATATATATATATATATATATTAATATATATATATATATTAATATATTTTATTTTTTATTTATATATATATATATATATATATATAATTACCTCACCTGATTTGTATTACTCAAATTAGTCATTGTCATTGTCCTCCTCTTTTTCCTCCTCTCTCTGGCACAGCCACTTCAAATTCAAGAGGTGCATATTTCCATACACAAACACTAGCTTCTCAAAGTTCTCATCAGTCAGGGATGACTTCTTGGGTCAGAGAACATTAGAGCCCTGCTGCTGAACAATCTCTCCACAGCCGAGAAGAAGGGGACAGGGGTGTTGTACTTGATAAAGAGGTTCACCCAGGCCTCTCTGTGCTGCTGGGGGAACAGGTCCACAGACAGTGGGGTGGTCCTCTTCACCTTCAGTTTGTTCCAGCTTTCAAAGGCTTTCTTCAAGTCTTCCTTAAGGTGATCGAGAGCCAGAGGCTGGTTGTCCTTCACCCCTCATGTAATGGAATTGGTCATCTTCCATCTGTTCCTACTCTTGGGAGCCACCGTCGTTGTCATGATCAGGAGCCACGTTTATCAGCACGTCACTGATGACCCTTCTCGTGATGGTCTTCTTCAAGTCCTCATTCAGGTACCCAACGACTGGAAGTTTGAAATGGCTGGAAATGGAGGGCTGTGGCCAACATGCACATGCAAATGCACATGCAACATGCACAAGGCTTGAAAGTGCAAGCGGAAGGACGTGGGGAAAATAGATGAAGAAAAAATCCCAGATTTAACCAGTAGAGTAATTTTAATCAGAATGGTACACAATGTTCGTAATAGTAATAATAATAATAATAATAATAATAATAATAATAATAATAATAATAATAATAATAATAATAATAATAATAATAATAATAATAATAATAATAATAATAATAATAATAATAATAAAATAATAATATAATAAAAAAGAAAAAACAAATATATTAAATAAATAAATTACTAATTTTAATCAATCCAGAATGATGATTTATTAAAATGATTGATTGAAAATCGTCGCAAAGAATGAGTCGTTTTCCTTCAACGCTAAAAATATCGTGATTTGGAACGTGTCTTTTTAAATGTAATTCTTCGAATCGATTAAAATCGTCTTTTCTACATTTTATATCAAAACAATTTAATTTAGATATATATATTATATAATATATATATTGTTCCTGTCATATCTTTACCCGGTGATCGTGCCGTATATACTACTATATATATATATATATCATATATATATATATCTATATAGATATGTACGTTATATATAATAATATATATATAGTATATCTATAAAATATATATATATATATAATATAGTGATAATATATATTAGTATATAGTACGTATATTAGTACTTATATATATATATATTATCTATATAGTATATATATATATATATTATATATATAATATATATATATATATAGTGAAATATATATATATATATAATATATATATATATATATATATATATATATATATATATATATATATATATATATATATATATATATATATATATATAAATGTAATATATATATGTATATATATATCAGAAAGCGACCTCCGTGCACTCGTGCTACTCTCCCGTCGAGCTCAGAGGCGAGTTGACTTTTTAGAAACTATCGTATTTTTGCAAATTGTTAATAATGTTTCGCAATAAATTCTCTTATTTTTCCTCTTTTTTTTATCGCGAAAGTTGGTCAAATAAATGAATTATTACATAAAAATATAAAAGATTATGCCAAATTGAAAAGATAAAGGGAAGAATAGCCGCTATTTAAAATAACGCTTTTAACACATTAAAAATAGTACTAATCCGTGCCCAAAGCAATTGGCGGATATTATATCAGTGAATTTAGAGTATAAATTTATATATAAATACTACGTTTTTAAATGATATGTTTAAATACTATACATAATAAATAATATTTTATAACAAAATATTTGATAAAGCAAATAAGAATAAAATAGAAATATTACTAAAATACTTTAGAATTATAAAGAAAATAAAGTAGAGTACTTAAAATATTAATTAAAGTTTATATATATATATATATATATATATATATATAGTATGTATATATATATATATATATATAATATTATATATATATACTATATTATATATATATATATATTATATATATAATATATATATAGAGAGAGAGAGAGAAGAGAGAGAGAGAAGAGTCACGAAAGTAGTAAAAATGTTGCTTTTAGTCGCCACTGAATTTAATATTATACTTTTATATATATATATATCTAATATTATTACTATATATTATTTATAGTATATACATATATAATATTATATAATATATATATATATATAATATATTATATATATATATAGTATATAATATATATATAATATACGTATATATATAATATATATATTATATATATATATATATATATATATAATATACATATCAAGATACAATCGATTGAGGTCACAAAGTCATTGGGTTACTGGTGTCGAGTCCCTCGTCTAGAATCCAAGGTAGCAATCACCTACGAGAAGTTCCCCTCCGTCTTGAATGGGCAATGCCTTGAGGTATGAACTTTATATAGTATATATATATCATATAGTATATTATATACGTATATATATACTATATATAGAGATATATAAGTATATATATATTAATATAGATATATAGTATGTGTGGTGTGTGTGTGTGTGTGCGTTTGTGTGTGTGTGTAGGTGATTGTGTGTGTGTGTGTGTGTGTGTGTGTGTGTGTGTGTGTGGTGTGTGTCTTGTGTGTGTGTTGGTGCGGTAGGTTATTGCTCACCCTATCTAAATAAATTCTTTCAACGGTCATCTTTCCCCCCGAGTACCCCCCTGAGTAGAATGGTCAGGGTAGCTCGGGTGCAGGGGTGCTAAGAATGACAGATCTCATTAATTTAATGCACTCGCCGAAATTATCCCACTTTTTTATTATTCAGATTTCCCTTTTTGCAATAAATTCGCCCAAAATTATTTTGATTATTTTAATGTTATGATTTTCGTAACTGCGTGAGACGGATAAGCATCTGATAGACTCATCGAAGGATTCCAATTCCTCTTACACAACATCCACCACCAGAGTCGAGGAAAACCAATTAAATATTCAGAGATCAGAGTCCAACATGTCCCGAGACACAACGCTTGAATGTTTCTAAATTAATCTAAAGGAGAAAAAGTTGAATTAAATGAAAAGAAAATCATTTGAATTAGAGGGAAATTTGTGCAAAAATAAGGAGAAGAGGAGAACACACAATTAAACTAAAGAGGGTATGAACACTAGACTACGTGGAAAAGAGAAGTGGAGTAAAAAAACACATTGAAAATGCAAGAAATATCAATTCACATCAGTAAACTTTTAATTTTTTTTACCTTACTATTATTATTTAATATAATAAACCTTCTAACGCTTTTTATTTTACGCACATACTAAACACACACAAACCATATTCCCAGACTAAAATGGATGTAAAGTTAATATGGTTTTCGCTTAAATTGGAAGTAACGCTTAAATTGTAGGTTACTTTATGCGTTACTAACCTATTTGGTGCTGATCGACAAACAAAAATATACGTGTCAAAAGAATGAAATTTTATTTTTAGTATAAATAGTACTTTAACTTACAAGTATAGATAAATCACCATGCAAGTAAAATTCATGCTTACTCACCAACTTCAAGCCATTCAGAAAGGGGCAGGAATACTTCTGTAAGATGCTTACCTTCACACGCAGGCAGGAAATCATCACAACAGCAAAAAAAATAATGGGCAAGTTTACTTCAAAAAAAATATATAATGGGAAATCGGAAGTAAAAAACCAACATAGTGGGATAATTTTGGCCTGATGTAAGAAATGAATGAGGCGTTCCATTGACTGGTAGAGTTTGTTGTAGGATTGAGCTAATTTGCAACGAACTACTTTAACAAGAAAACAATATTAGAAGATGAATTTGGTAGGAACATCTTGCTTGCATTGAAAACGTCTTCTGAGACATATTAGAAATAAAGTAATGCAATACAAGAAGTGATCACGGAATGGTGAGAGGCAAAATCCCAAAAAAATAAAGAGCAAAAGAGAAATCTTATACTGAGTAAAGAACCAGAAATCGATTGACAACTCTTATAGAAAATACCGAAGAATAATGATTGTATCTAAAACATAGGCTTACGAATTTATACAAGACTTAACCAATAAACAATGATATACGAACATATTAACAACAAAAATTACCTCGTATGAAAGTATGACCAAACCAAAGCGATCTCCGACAAGAGAGCGAATGCAGCAAGAGCGAAAGCGATTAACCCAACTCTTAGTTCAGATTTAAAAAAAAGCCCTCACCCACACCAAAGGGAGATCAGTTCGCGCGAACTAGGCGACTGAGTGCTCAGTGTGATCGGTCAACAATTTTTTTTAGGTTGTTCACTTAGTTTGTTTAAAGGCATGAACATATCAAAGCGAGCACAAACACAAATACGAACCAGAAAGCGACCAACCCAATAAATGGTATTTTGTTATTACTGAAAAAACAGCTGATGAAAGAATTCAACAAATTATTCGCATTGGTGTGCGCAAACTAGCTATGCAACAGTTCGTTCGAGTTACCGTCTATTTTTCATTCGTTTCGGCTTGGGAATACCTTAATAAATAGACTGTACTCATCGATATGTAACAAGGATACTACAAAGAAGTTGCGAGATTAAAAAGATATCTGAAGACACAAGACTGATAAATAAAAGAAGAGAAATTACTAAATTTGAAACCATTAATGATAAAATAAAATAATGAACTAAAATGAGTTATAAACAAATTCCTTAGATCCCTTTATAAGAGAAGTTATCAGGCAACTTATGAGACATACAATGGATAAAATTTATCCCCCGAAAAAAAAATATATATCACTGGGGAATCAACAGTTATATGTAATAAAAGACAAACATGCTAAGTTACACCCTGAAAACTTAATAATAAGAAGAGTAGAGGAATTTTATAGAGAGTTGCATGGGACTAAAAGAATTGTTGCAATAATACAAAATTTCTAGCAAATGGGCAGATGCAAATGTCATCATAATTTCTGCATAGAAAAAGGAGATTAATAAAAAATGAAAATTAATCATCAATTAAATTGCTCCCAGTCTTATATGTTACTTATAAATATAATAGCTTAAAAATTGATGCACAATTTGACTATAATTAGCCATGTATACATAAACAAACGAGATTTAAAGGTAGAGTTTAGCCCAACTGATTACATCCGAGTAGTCCGACAGCAGATGGAAAGATGTAATAAATATGAGAATCGCCAATGCATTACAAAGGATTTGAAACAGTGAGAACTAGCGTCGAATTGCTCGTGCTTTGCATAATAAGAGAATTAGGAAACTACATAAAGAATTCTTAAAATTTATATATGAAAATGCTGCATCAATATTTAAATTATTTGAAGAGTGAAAATCGAAAAAGTTAAACTAGGAGATACATTTTCTCCAATATTATGTACTATAATATTAGAGAAAATATTTGTAAACTAAATTTGAAAGATATGGGTATAATCTCTAATGGAAAGAGTACCAAATGTGAGTCATTTGGAATTTCCTGATAATTTAGCGTTGTTCACATCTCATCCTCAAAATTACAAAGAATAGTAATGGAAGTAAACCTAGAAAATTGTAGGATCAAATATAATCTACAGCAAAATCAAAGTAATATCAACAAGTACATAGCTCCAAAACAGATAAAGCTCAACACTCCAATTCCAAGAACTAGTTACCATGAGGCAGTGAACACATACATACCTCGAGCAAGTTATATCTTTAAGGAAGGTTTTAACAGTAAGGAGATAAAAATGGATTGTTAAACAAAAGTTGCTTACCGAGTTACAGTACCTCCTAATTTTCCCCGTCTCCTTCGAAGTAGTTCCATTGGGCATCTACACAACTATCTCGGCATTTTCCCCATAATTCCATGCATACCTGGAAGTTATCAAGTGTAAGTATGTTGAGGACCTTCTGTGATTCTGCCTGGATCTTCTCAATTGTGTTAGTCTCAGAATCATAACGGGTAAAACCCCATTATTCGTCACTAGTTGTGATTTTGGAGATGAAGTTGGGGAGTTATATCTGACTTGTTGTTTTGAGTTCCGCACAAACAGAAATACGATCGAGTTCGTTGTTCAGTAGTCTCGGCACAAATTTTGCTGAAATGCGTCTCATGTTCAAAACGTCCTATAAAATGCGTTAACAGTCCCATATGGCTTTCATATTATTTCACAAACATCGTGAATAGTACGCCTAGGCCTAGTACTCCAAGGATAGCCTGGCGAACTTTTCCTATGGTTTCCGGCATTTTCCATGTTGATAGGCGTCCGGAACGCTTATCTTCATCAACAGTTGTTCACCCGTCCTTACAGCGTTTGTACCATAAATATATTTTGCTTTTGTTCGTGGAGTTATCTCCAAAGGCTTCCTGTAGTATAAGATGGGTTTTTGCAACAGATTTTTCAAGTTTGAAACAAATTTAATGCAGATTCCTTGCTCGTTAAAATGCGTCATATCGGTTGAAAAAACGCCAAATCAATGAAATCTACACTTACAAAACCTTACAAAACAATAAAACGCGTCCTTTCATCTGTGTGGCTGTTAGACTGTTAGAACATTGATTTGCAAAGTAGACTGCCCGCCACATCTAGCGGCAGAAGGTCACACTACATCCAGTTCGCACTAGCTGTTCAAACTCCCCTAACTTTTGGGGCAAGGATTAATAGGGTTACATATATGTACCGAGGTGAGTTGACACCCGTTCCAATAGAATAATTAATTATGTACTAGTAATGCTTGTACTCCTGAGAGAGGCAATATAAAGTAGAAATAAAACAAAGTTTTGTGCAATATTTGAATTTTAAAATACTGATTCCTGATTGACCCTATTGTGGCAACCTAAAAGTTGCTGTAGTGCCACAACTTAAAAAGAGTTGACGTTATCGGGACATAGCTGTGTACGATTTAGCAGTGACAAGAGGTTATAACTTCTCGCTCTGAGAATGGCCTATATAACTAATCTTTATATGGAGTCAGATAAAATAATAACTTTATCTGTTTAATAAACCGTTGACATTGATTTAATTGAAAAGAAATTATATTACTTGTGATCCTGATAAAAAGTGATGTTAATGAAAAGGGAAAAGAGAATACTTTCCTTCCCCAAACTTTTATTATTATATGTGCTGAGTGAGATAGCTCTGATTGTTTTTATAGCAATTAAATAAGGATATTTACTATATATATATATATATATATATATAAATATATTAAGTTATATATATTATTATTTATATATAGTATATATATATATATATCATAGTATATATATATATATATATTATATTATATATATTAGGTCCTATTCGTGTTTTAACGACTCCGTCGTTTAATTTTTTTTTTGTTTTCTTTTTTATATATATTGCTGCTACTATATGATTGACTAACAATGAATTTCAGTGGTACCGGACATGATTCAAAAGTTCGAATATTTTCAATAAATTTTTAAAAAATCACCATTAATGGTTTAAAATATTTTTCAAAAATGAAATCTCTCTCGAAAAAGTACGACGCTTTACAGAAAGACACCAATTACATATTTGGACTCAGCGTATAAAGCTTATTACAAAAAGGATAAATAAATAAATATAATATTAGTTAGGTTTACAGACAGTTTGAAGAGGGGACGTGTTTCCATAAACCCTGTAAGGGGAGGGCGGAGGAACCCCGCGACACCCAAATACCAACAGAGCGGGGTTCCGGAGACCCTCCCCGGAGGGGGGGAAATAGTCCCTACCCTGTCGTTCCCGGCAAGGCGAGAGACACCGACTACCTGCCATCTTTAACGGTTTACCCTGGGTATCCTTTTAGTTTGAAACACTCCCTTGCAATAAAAAAAAAAAGTATTTAAAATTATATTTTTTAAAAAAAATTATTTTAAAATATTTTTGATATAAATATTATTTAGATATACCTAAAATGTTAGTATCAATACTAGCAATATATTAAAAAAAAAAAAAACCAAAAAAAAAATTAAAACTGACGGAGTCATAAAAGCTGAAAAGGTCCTATATATTTTCGAATCATGTCCGTTACCACTGAAATTGATTGTTAGGATCATAAACTAGAAATATATTAAAAAACACAAAAAAAAAATTCAATAACTGAACGGAGTCGTAAAACAGATAAGGTCATATAGTTATATATTATATATTATATATATATATATATATATTATATAATATTACTATTATATATATATATAATAGTATATATATTATATATATATATATATATATAATATAATATATATATATATATAATATATATATTATATAGATATACTAGTATATATATTATTATATATATATATATTATATTATTGATTAGTTTGAATATGTTCATTGAAGCAAAATAAGCTTATTTCTTCTGTAAATATATTTCCAGTAAATTAGATTAGAATTAAAGCTATCTATAATTTCGCATTTAAATAAATTGTCTAAAAGATCGAATGATAATGTATTTTCGAAAGACCAAATATATAATTAGAGATTTTAAATTTAATCTGTGGAAAAGTTTATTTCAATGACAAATGCTTTAGTTTAATTTTTTTTCTTTAATATTTAGTAAGTCTAATTGGCACTATTGGATATTAGGCACTATTTTCTTGAAAACTCATAGAATTCAAGTTGGAAGAACAGGGAGTAGGGCGGTTACGGAGTGTTTGGGAGTTCCTGGAGAAGAGGGGAACTATGTGAAGCCCATTCCACCCCGGCCCACGGGGACCCCCTGAAAATCTTAACCTACCAGCACCTGACATCGTTGCCATTTTAAAATTTCAATTAAGCTTTTATTGTGAATCAAAAAATACATTAGCAATTAGCGAAATTGTCACTTGGCAACTCTGTAGGTGATTTTATTGTTAATCGTAATTCGAGAACGCCTTTCTACCAATGCACAAACTAAAACTACTTCTCTTTTTTTTCAATAATAATTTTTAACTTTCTTTTTAACATCATATCGTGGAAAAAAATAAATTTAGTATTCTCATAACGATATTTTACTAACATTTACCAATATAAATAATATTTGAGCAATCCACCTTTTCTTCACATGTTCCATCTCTATTTGTACGGGAGAAGTAATTCATCTAGCAGTTAGATAAAGTGTCGCTTAGTATTATTTCATAAATGTTAAATAGATTACTAACCTTTGGTAAACTGATAAGATACTATGTTCACCATATAGTCACTTATATTTCTATAACCTAATTTCGAAATCTTAATTAAATTCCATAACTTATATTTTATTATTATTATTATTATTATTATTATTATTATTATTATTATTATTATTATTATTATTATTATTATTATTATTATTATTATTATTATTATTATTATTATTATTATTATTATTATTATTATTATTAAATTTCAATTAATAGTTTAACTTTAATAATTTTTAACTTTAGTCTGACAAAAGAATTTGAACTTTTTTTTTTTTCATTACGAGAACTCTTTTTCTCTCAGCACAATACTAGTTAGTATCAAAGCTCATTCTGGTGTTTGCGAGATTAATTAAGCCTTATAGATTAGACTATGTTTACTTTTAATAGATTTTTTACTTTTATTTTTATTTTTTTTCTACTAGATCGTTAGGAAATAATGTATTTAGTAATTTTAAATGCGGAAACACTCCTTTTAAAGATATTAAATATGAAATATAATAGGTACCAAAATATAACTTATACACATTTGCCCTTTGCACGTATTAAAATTAATGGCAAACACCCAGCCGATTTTTGCATGAAATTTATATGAATGCTTTGAAATAATCTTAAAGAAAGAAATAATGATAAAAAAAAAAAGTTTGAAAAATGATTCTGAATACTGATTTGACATCTTCAAAATTTAAATTAATGAAACATACACTTAAAGCTTTCTTTTATTTCTTTTATTATAGCTTAATATGTGAATTATTTATTGAAGCAATATTTTTTTCTGGCATTTACGGGAAGGGAGTACGTGGTGGTGGAGACCCCGTAGCCAATCCTCGTGTGCCGTGCTGTATTTCCCCAACTTAAAAATAATATTAATTTTATTTCCTAGCGATCTGAAAAAAAAAAATTAAAAATAAAAATATATATTAAAATCAATGAATTTTTATTATTATTATTATCTATTATTATTATTATATTATTATTATTATTATTATTATTATATATGATTTTTTTATTATTATTTATATATAACAAATATATTATTTTAATATGATTATCAATTTTTATTATTATAGTATTATTATTATTTTATGTATTATTATTATTATTCATTATTATTATCATGTTATTATTATTATTAAATTATTATTACTTATTTATTATTTTTATTATTATTATTATTATTATTATTATTATTATTATTATTATTATTATTATTATTATTATTATTATTATTATTATTATTATTATTATTATTATTATTATTATTATTATTATTATTATTATTATTATTATTATTATTATTATTATTATTATTATATTATATCATTATTATTATATATTATTATTATTATTATTATTATTATTATTATTATTATTTTATTATTATTATTATTATTATTTTATTATTATATTATTATTATTAGTTATTATTATATTATTATTATTATTAATTTTCCGCTTTCATAATATTGGACTGTATCATCTTCCTAAAAATAGTTTGAAGACGAATTCTTGAGCTTAAACTGTATTTGAAATGATTTTCATTAAAAATGTTATATTTTTATAAATGTTATTTTTTAGCATTTTTGTGACGTTTTTTTCTGATAGATTTAAAAAATTTGTTTTGGAAGGTTAGGTTTAGTTAGGTTAGTCTAGGCTATCTAAGAATGGGTTAGATTAGGTTAGGTTAGGTTATCAGGAAAAATCCAAATATTTATAAATTTTTTCAAAAAAATTTTTAAAAGCCTTTAAAATACAATCTAAACAAATGAATCTTTTTTTTATCAAAAATATCAATTAATTAATAGAATGAGAAGCTTATTATATTATTATTATTTAATTTTCTATTATTATTTTAACTTATTATTATTTATTATTATTCATTATTATTATTATTATTATTATTATATATTATTAGTTATATTATTATTATTATATTATTATTATTATTTTATTATTATTATCATTATTATTATATTATTATTATCATTATTATTATTATTATTATTATTAATTATTATCATTATTATTATTATTATTATTATTATTATTATTATTATTATTATTATTATTATTATTATTATTATTATTATTATTATTATTATTATTATTATTATTAAATGATTAATATATTAATTTTATTAATTATTATTATTATTATTTTATATGCCACACCTTTTTATTATTCATATATTATGATTGGTAATTCTGATTATTAATTATTATTACTTATTATTATATTCATTATTATTATTATTATTAATTATTATTAAAGGAAGGATAATGAAGGAAAATCTTATTTCTGAACAGCCTTGAAAGTACTAGAAAGAAAAAATTAATCATTTATTTTTAGAAAAAATTTTTTTGCACAGAGACTATGCTGTGTTGACAAATCAATTTTGGAATCTCCAAGCCTACTAAACCTCTGTAATGACGGAGAAGCTGAACTTACTGAATAAGTAATGATGGCTAACCTCTGATAAATTAGAGCATAAAATAAAAACCTCTTTGATGATTGGTCTGGATATGATATGTAAGAATGAAGATCCTTATTTTGCAGAAAAGCGCTCTGATAAACCTATTTTGGTGCTTTCTATCAAGTTGTTATTTTTTCGGTAACTCCGTAAAACGTACACGGATAAAAGGAAGAAAGGCTCGCTGCAATTTGTAATGAGAAATATAGTTAGTTTAAGCTGATATCGTAGATAGCATTTAGATGATCTAACGAATTACATCAACCCAAGTATCTTGTTTAAAATATTCAATACTGCTGCATTTATATTTCAGTGATCTAAATTTTCATGAGTTGTAAGCAGTACTGGTGCATTAGTTATCAGTCTGTACTTATGAATTGTGTCTTTTTTTATCTTTAAGCCCTTGGTTACTATTTTTGAGAATTGATAAATCTCAGAACAGAGAATTTTAACTTATAATAATATTGATAATTTGATCTTCTCAAAGGTTTGTTGTGAAACAAAAATGGCTTTGAGTTCCAAAAAATAAGTAATGATTTGAGAATGCATCACTAAAAAATGGTTGAAAAATATCTTTAAATGTATAGATCACGAAGAATGTTTGATAAACAAGCTGTCGGAGAGTGTGGGCACGTAATAATCCTTTGAGAATTAGTGCATTTTAAATTTCGAAAAAGACCAACATGAAAGCAATAATAAAAATTTAAATTAAAGAAGAAAGGCGTCTTTCTTGAAAGCGATCCCGAATTATATTAATGGAACAACATCACTAATGTAAATGAAAATTATTGTTTTTTTCTTTCGAAAATTTTGGAAAATGAGAAAGAAGGCATTCTTTGTTCTTCTATATATATTATATATATATACTATATTATATATAGTATATATATATATATATATACTATATCATATTATATATATATTATATATATTATATATATATATATATATATATATAATATATTATATATTGTACAATATATAATATAATATATAGTTATATTTATATAATATTATATATATTATATATTATTATATATACTTATATTATATATATATTATAGTATATATATATATATATATATACTATATATATATATATATACTATAATATATATAATAATATATTTGTGCATTAGTGTATTAAGAAGTAAAGGAAATTAAACAAGTGTTAAAGTACTGTGAACACGTACTTAAAGCGAATTATTTCAGAAGTTTTGGAATTTATTTTTAGAAACTAGTATTTTGCATTTGCTGAGAACTAAAGAGATTTATAAAACAATGGTAGACTGCATAAATATATAAAGATTAAGACGTGCGAAAGGAGATGAATATATTATGGTGAAAAGTGGATATGAGAAATTGAAAAATAAAACTTAGCTAAAAGCTAAAAGCAGGATTTTTAGTTCATTGTGAAAAGAGGGGTGATCAGTTCCGGTCAATGTGCAGGGGAGAGAGAGAGAGAAGAGACGAGAGAGAGAGAGAGGAGAAGAGAGAGAGAGAGAGAGAGAGAAGAGAAGAGAGAGAGAGAGAGAGAGAGAGAGAGAGAGAGAGAGAGAGAGAGAGAGAGAGAGAGAGAGAGACGAAGAGAGAGGAGAGAGAGAGAGAAGCGAGAGAGAGGAGAGAGAGAGAGAGAGAGAGAGGAAGAGAGAGAGAAGAGAGAGAAGAAGAAAGAGAGAGAGAGAGAGATTGAGAGAGAGAGAGAGGTTTAATTTTTGGAAGAATCAAACTGAGAAAACTGTGTATTGGATAATGACAGGAGTAAAAAACGTAAAGCTATGATCTGGTATAATTTGGAAAGACGAAAAAAATAAGAGAGCCAAGCAGGATGCTTTATGTAGCATGAACATGGGATGAGGCTTTAAAAAAGCGAGTGATTAATGGCAAAGGATAATATTTATGGTAAGAAAGGACTGGAAGTTGTGCTAAAACGAATTAGCAGAAAGAAGGAAACACGAGGGAACATCATAGAAATATTCGAGTGATAATAGATGCATGGATTGAGTACAGGAATTTGGATTTGCTGACTGGAGATGAAAAAGAGCCCGAAGTCGGAGAGTGTTGAAACGATTAATAATGAGTCAAAATATTAACAGATTGCATTAAAAAAAAAAAATAGAAAAAAAAAAAAAGGGTGATAAAGGTGAGCTAAAACTGATTTGGGACGGTGGTTTCTGCCTTTAACTAAGGTCCAGAAGGAGTAAGTCATTTTGCTACTGTAGTAATTCTTTGAAGGTTTTAGATAAAAGAACCTTCAATGCATAAATGGAATTAAGGACTAACCTCAAATTGACTTATAGAGAGAAGATAGTTAATATAAGTTTAAATTTTAAATTATTATTATTGTTTTATCTAATTTATTATTAATTAATTATTGATTAATTATTAATTATTTTATTATTATTATTATTATTATTATATTATATTATATTTATTATTATTTTATTATTATTATTATTATTATTATTTATTCTTATTATCATTATTAATTATTATATTATTATTTATTATATTATTTATTTATTCATTATTATTTTTATTATTATTATCTTTTATTATTTTTATTTTTATTATTATTATTATTATTATTATTATCTATTATCATTATTATTATGTATTATTATTAATTATTATTATTTATTATTATTATTATTATTAGTTATTATTATTATGTACAATCATTATTATTATTATTATTATTTTAATTTATTATTATTAATTATTATTATTATTTTATTATTTATTATTATATTAATTAATTATTTAATTGATTTATTATTATTAGTGATTATTGATTATTTATTATTATTTATTATTATTATATTATTCTGATTATTATTATTATTTTTCATTATTTATTATTATTTATTATTTTTATTATTATTATTATTATTATGTATTATTATTGATTATTAATTTTTTATTATATTATTATTTATTATTACATTATTATTATTATTATTATTTTATTATTATTGTTTATTATTATTATTATTATTATTATATTATTATTATTATTTATTATTATTATTATTATTATATTAATTATTATATTTTTATTATCACTATTCTTTAATTAATTTTTTTATTATTATTATTATTATTCTTTCATTTAAGATGAAGGGGAAAAGAAAGGGGAAAAGTGTGTCATGTGTTAATAAAATTTATGGTTACTTGTTTTTTAAACTCTTTGCCCACAATATTAAACTTCTTTTGATTTTTAATTTTTATTTATTGTGACTTCGTGAATCTTTTGGCTTTCTGTATAATTCTGACATCTTTAATTATAGTTCTTTTTGGTTAAATGAAGATTTTCAAGAGTGATCATTGGTTGGTTTGCGGGTGTTTTCGGTTAACGTAGATGACTGCACTGGAAGCATATAGTGTCTGTGTTTATGGGTAGCTGTTCAATGGAACCCGATCTGAGAAGAGCATATAATACTTTTCCTAATATCATGCATCACTCTTATGGTAAAGTTAAATTTGTTTAAGTCGCGCTTTTTATATGCAAATGAGCGATCATTGCTAGGTTATTTTAGTTTTTAGATCTTTTTAATAATTTCCATGAAAGCTGGATTACTTAGCAAATATTTATAGGTTTCTCCTAATATTGTAATTTGTAGAGAATCTTAAAATATTTTATCCCAAAAATTTATTAACTCTTAAACTTTCTTAGCTTTCAACAGTATATTATTTGATTTTCTTATTAAGACCACAAGTTTACTTTTATTTAACGTAGTTTTTTGTCTTTCCTTCTTAAGCCCTGGTAATGATAATGCATTGTCTGAGATCAATTTATTTAATGGGAAGAGGGATTTTGTTGGTTTTAACTCCTCTGAAATCTAAGAAATTTTTTTTTTTTTTTTTTTTTATAATTTTAGCGCTCTTTTATTATAATATACAAATTTTCAAAATATGATTATAGGTTCAAAGATTTTTATGGAAGAAATTTCATTTATAATAAGTATTTTAAACGCACAGCATAGCTATGGCAATCAAAGAGAACTTTCCTTTCAAAATGGAAATATGAAAAATTGTTTTGACGATTATATCTGTTCAAGCTAAGCCCAGATGGATTCATATCGTTTATCAAGAAGGTATGGTGTACCACTCTCAACTTTGCCCATTTTGGCATGGAAAGATAATTGCACATCGTGTAAGTTTGTGTTAATTATCACTTTAATTATTATCTTGAGCTGGGAGATCTGATTTATATCTTCTTGAATCATATGTTTTTCATGCAGGTGAGTGTCCAACATATGCTTCGTTCTCCTCCGCCGATGCATGCCAGACAGGTCGCGCCGTCAGCATGCCAGACAGAATCTGGTAATTAGAATCGCTTATATGCGATAATCAGATGTTAAATACCTGTTTAATTTTTCTGAGAAAATTATTATCGTTCTGCAAATCTGAATGTGAGTTAATAATTTACTAGTATAATAATATACTCAGTACGTTTATTTTCAGTAAGGCTAGAGTTAATTTAAAACCAGGAGCTGTTTGTATTCAGTACGAAACATCATACTGGGTATACATGTTATGACAAAGAGTTCATTCATGATACATTCCATGAGAGTATGTAATTTTCTTTGCTTTGAAAATTATTATATGTAAGTTTTTATGATAATTTGAATCAGTAAATGGAAAACAATTTTGAAATTGTTCAATTCATTTTTCAATCTAAAAGATCACAGCCTACGGAACTTATTTTTTCATTTATTTATTTATTTATTTATTTATTTTTATTTATTATTAATTTTTTCTAATAGTATTTTATGACAAGCTACACATACTCTATTTTTATTATTAGTTTGGTTGATGAGGCAAACCGATTTGCTCAGAAACCAACAGGTAAGTGTCTTTCACTGAAAGCGTTGGTTGTTGTTTTTTTTTTTTCGTAAATATTATGAGTTTCTTAATAGTTTTGCATGGACAGCATTTATATGACTTTATTAATCTTAATAAGATTGCAAACATTACATTAGAAAGAGAAATTTCAAATTATGTTTGCAATTCCGTATGTTACCTTTCAAAATCCTAAAGGAATATTGTAGCCTGAACGGTTTCGTTAAGTTCCTGGTAATCTAGAAGTATCTTGATCTCGGAGCACCACTTGGAGTGACATGTTTAGGCAAGATCCTGTTTTAAACTAGTGTTTTAATTCCATTAATTAAGCTGCACATTGGTTCCCATTGTCCTCTTTATGTGCTTCATGAAATAACCATTTGGGTAATAATTTTTAATTCAACTATTAAAGAAATGTAGTAGAGAATTAATTCTTCATTAAAAATAAATTAGTTTTTTTTTTTTTAACCAAGAAATTTAATAAATTAAAAAGGCTTTCTTTATGCAGCAACCTGAAAAAAGCGAAATGAACATATACAAATCATCTTTACCAAAAGTGTTAAGCGATTAATGAAAGCCTTTCATCCAGATATTGTAGATAAATGGGTACCAAACCCAAGATGAGGACGAAACTGGACGATCTTCTTCCTTCACTCCAGCCAATTATAGAAAAGATTTGAAGCTTGATTGAAACCAGATTCATCTCCGAAGGGCATCAGGCTCTCTTACGGTAGGCGTCAGGTTGGCTTCCAGAAGCGTGCTGCTGGAGTCTTGCTAGCGTCCGGCTAACGTTCGGCAGGCATCAAACTGGCTTCAGAAGGTGTCAGAGAGGTGTCAGGCTGTCGTCCGGCTGAAGTCCGGGTGTTCTGGAGGCATCCAGGAGAATGTCGATGACGGCTGAGGGGTTCTACTCCCCGGACTGCCAGGCAGGGTATAAGAATGTGAAACCTGGAATTCAGATCTCGCTCTGCGCGCCTGAGTCTCAAAATTCACGAGAAGATCTCACTTTTCCCGTTCCTCTGTTCTCTTTCGGTCCTATGGCCCTCTATTCAAAAAACAATTTAAAAACCAGATAGTTTATATTAACGGAGAGTAAAATTATATGGTTTATCTTCCTTTTAAATAACAATGAGACCCGATTAAAATACTCTTCCTCTTAATGTACAACATAATTTTTAATATAAATGGCATAATTTCTTATTTCGTAAAACTTGCTTCAATTGAATATCAGGAACTTTTCGCATACTAGTCTTATTCTCTTTCAAAAAATGTATAATCGTTTTAATTTTTCCAACATCCAACATTCTAAATTTTCAAAACTTTTCAAATTAGAATATATTATATATAATATATTTAATATATATATAGGAATTATAATCATATATTACTAATATTAATATATATATTATATATTATAAATACTATATATAATTACTATATACACTATAATATATATTAGATTTATATAAATATATCTAATTACTACCTTAGATATAAATATACACTATCTATCATAACATACGTAATATCATTATTCATATCCTAACAGTCCCATAATAATTGAAACTTTATAATATACTTAATATCCACATCTTTATATAATTAATGCTATTATCTATATAGATTTCAATTACTAATTAATGTATACATATACTCTCACTCACCTATATATCCATTATTATCATTAATAATACTTATATATTCAATCATAATATTATAAATCATAACTACTATATATTATCGATATAAGTGATGGTCCGTCCTAATATATTATATGCTAACCACCGAAGTTGCGCCCTGATAGAAGTAGCGCGCATCATTGTAGTGCAGCACTTATCTAATTATGTTAGAGCGCGAAAGAGCGCATAGCGCGCAACGTTTTTTAAACATAAATAAATAAATACTAGTATAATATAATATATCTTCCTAATAAATAAACAGCGATTATTTGTAGTAATTCAATTAGTTTCTGCGGTAGATCACCCATAGTACTACCCGTTATTACTACCTGTTACTTTTCATATATACATATTATATATATAGATTCAATGAACATAAGGAACAAAGCATTATATTTTAAATACCTTAAAAGTGTTTAAGAATCTAGAAGGGAGGGGTAGACAAACTTGTATATCTAAAGACCGTCAATCCCACTAAGTTGTTATTGGAGGTTTAAAAAACTTTATGAGTGCTATTGCTATTAACAATACTAGACTATAATATAACGTATATTTATATATAATATATATGAATAGATTATATAATATATAATGTGAGATATAACATGATCTATTTGAATAACTATGTAATCATCTCATATATTTATTAGATTACAAACAATACAAGTATCACTTAAAATACTAGTAATACTATCACTGCATCTCATATATTAGATACAGTACTTATATATATTTATCAATTAACATGTGCTTTTGATCATACTACCGATTATATAACATTAATTAATATTATCCTTACTACATATATCAATCTTAATAGCTAAAAGCTTCACAGTAGTTCTTAGACCTACCCACATACATTGTCAGCACCTCATAATGGCACTCCTATGAAAAAATTTTCAACTTCCTTATCAGCTCCGCTTCAATCTATACGTACTATACTACTAATAATATACTTTAATTATGATATAATATCATACAGTGTTCGAACTCACTGGAGGGCAAACACATGGTGAATCCACCACTAATACTACATATAGAAGACAAATGGATTAACCACATGAAGTGACACAGGTAATAACGCCATAGGTCCGGCGGTATCAAATTTAGGCTTCAAATATAGGCGCAGCGCGCACTCATAAAAATGTTATTAAGGCTGACGGTCCCAGCTTACTGAAAAAATCTAATTATATTATATTCATATATATACTAGAAATTATATATATATCATATATATATTATTAATATCCAAATATACTGATAGATATATATATATATATATAATACATATAATATCTTATATAAATATATATATTTATTATATATATTAATATAGTTATAAAAATGCAATATTCTATTATATATATTCTAATATATATATGGTTACCTAATGCATACTAAGATTAGATACAAATACATAGCTTAATGTTGTATGTATGTATCGTTAGAGTATGGAAGCTTAAGTACATAACAATATAACTATATACAAATAAAGAATATAATATATATCAGTAATTATAAAGAGTAGCTCTATACTAAAAGACAGACATAGAATATATACTACGCTAACGTAAATACCTTATAGAGAAGGGATTTAGCGACGACTTAAAAGTACACGAGACAACCCGCTACAGTCTCGCTGCTAGTTCGGTGGTTTGAAACCCGCATGTTGAATAAAAAAATTGTGAGCCGGATGTGCCACAAACAAGAAAGATAAAAGAGATCATTCCCTCATAGGAAATAATTCCTAGACATCTTCCACTCCACCAATAATTAATAGGAAATAACTGCCTCAAAAGTCACTTGCCTAAAATATGAAAAGTGGCTCCTCGAATACTGTAAGCAGGAAGTTATGGTCTATAGCGTCCTACGGATGTCGTGTCCTACCCTTGCCGTCACCTGGTATAAACGAGCGTTTGAATCCTTACTGCATATGATATGAAACAGCATGAATTACTCTTTGAAAATCATTTTCCAAAACTGCTCGGGCTGTCGTTAGCGGAAAAACGGATGAAGAAACGGCTACGATGGACGAGCCGCTGTCTTGTAATGCTACCAAGGCGGACTTTCCTTCCTCCCTGTAATTTCTGCACCTTTCTTAATAACATATTTTTCCTTTCTCCCTGTACATAACGCATAGTCCAATTATAAACGACCCTTCATCTTTGGGTGTCCCCCACCCACAAAAAGCAGACAATACTTAAAGAAAATCAAAACTACAGATTTTCGTTACAAATAATGCAACTTCCTGCAGGGGAAAATCATTCATTATGCATTACATTATGTTTCATTATTATTTATCTATTACCACCCATCTCCTTTATTGATTATTCATTGCTATTCATTTATCTTTATTATTTTATATATTCTATTATTACTTATTATTATTCATTCATTATCTATTATATTATTCATTATTATTAATTATTTATTCATTATGTATCATATATTAAAGTGAAGTAATTTGGCTAATGCCTAAATTATAGCTTCTCAAAGCTCACCTCGTAAGATTATCATGAAATGGTCTGCGGGCTTGATTCGATCTCTGTTACTTATGACAGAAAGAAAGAAACAACTAAAAAGTAAAGAAATACAAAATATTTCGCTTGCTTGACCTTTATCCCAACTAGAAAACACATAAAACACCACATCATGATGCAACGTATCGGCACTTGTCGTCAATATTCGTATACTCTCCCTGCTCAAATTCCCACTTTGATCCCATGACCCAGGCGCAGGTGATAACAGACCAGCCACTAATCCTCAAGAAGTGACATCCATAAATGACCAAACAGTAATGATCATAAGTGAGCTTCTATCTTAGGCATAATCTCGCCCCATATTACTCTAAAGTACCTACTCTCTAACATGATGATACCTTGTTTCACCACCTACTACTTACTCTAGCTTTACGGACTAGAATATAAGAATCAGGATAATCTATCATTAACTAGTCAAAATAACTTAATATGATATAAAAATTATCCAACCTTCAATACATGGTAATACCGTATTCAAATAAGCGTTATCACATTATGTACCTATAATATCTAAATAATCTCTAGATACTCTATATAGTCGAGTCTTATAGTTATTTACCTGAACTTACCCTAGATCAGTACTCACACTGTACAAATGCTTATACTTACACACTCTGTCCCATCACTACTTTGCTATATTTATTCACACAAAACCTATCATTACGCTTCTATATAATATCTTACAATATATCAAAATATAATATAATATATTATACTATTATATATAATATAGCGATATACTATAACTAATACTACTATACATATATTAATATAATACAACCTATACAGCGTGCATGCCTAAAGTAAATGATATACTCATACCGCATTTTACCATTCTAATTATGAAAGGTTCGCAATCAGAATTGGATCCACATTAGAAGATTAAGAGTCTCGAGGTTCAGGAGAAACTGGTGGACTAGTCCAGACCGCTTACCCCTCTCATGCCTACTCCCCCATACATGCTCGCCCTTGTATTATTTGTTTGCGTTTTATATATATACTATATATATATATATACTCATATATATGTAATATTTGATTAGTATTATTATACTATATTAATAATAGTATATATTAACTATTCTCAATTATATTTATACTGCGTATATATTACTGGCATTACTATACTATTGTCATATATTAAGTCCGAGTTGAGGCTGCTATGACACTGCTATTTCCCTCGGTCAACAAGGACGTGGACCGGGGGTCTCGGCGCCCCTCCTCTATATGATACTCAGCGTGTCTTACCGTGTTGTGACCCGTTTTTTTTATGTTCTTTCCCGGTCTTATCCTCCCCGCCGGTCTGGTTGTGGTAGCTGGTGGCTATCTTTTCGGAGGCTGTACCTATTTGCATGTAGCCTGTTTAACCTGTGGGGGGTGCCTACCTCCCGCGGGGACCCTTTATTTCTAGATGTCCCTGGTACGGTGCAGTGAGCACATCTATGTGCGGGAAAGGACTTTTATTGCCTTGAGTAGCACATAACATCTATATTTGTGATTTTCTCACCCGCCTACCCCCCTTTGTTCGGTTACGTTACACGCCAACTCTGTTTAGGCCTAAACCAATGTCGCCGTCGGCCATACTAATAAGCAACGTATGTCCGCGTACGCACATGGTTACTAATCCCTATCATTCTGAGTACACGATCACACGTCGGTCACATCGAAGGAGCTAACATACTTACCGATGAGGCATACTTACTTTCTATGAGCTACATTTTTTTCATTACACGAGTGGTCTTATATTCTTTACTTCAACTGGTGAACTTACAAATAGACATCTCTTGTTAAGTACACTTGAAGTGCGGGTGTCCGAAGCTACAACTCGGAAGGGATTCCATTAGAGGAGCTTTGCGTCGGGTTCGCCCCCGCGCGCGACCCCGCAGTCAGTCCCAGGTTACGAAGAGCAGTGGTGGCGAGCGGTCGGGACAGGAGAGCAGACCATCCCACGACCGCGTCACGACCTGCCAACTCGGCACGTGGAGCTCGTTCCCCTAATGCTCCCGGCTCGTACGCTCAGAATACTCTCTCTCAGGTGACTGGCTGTGATCGCCCCGCTCAATCATCGAACTTTCAGTGTGCACGGCACACGCCGGGTATGTGGTGTGTGACGGCGCTATCGAATTTCTTACACAAATCATTATCCATCATCTCGAATGCGAACCGAGACGGGCGCCTCTCGCCACCGAGATACGAACTGCTTATCGTCTGAGATTAAGAGCTTTCGCTTATCTTAAGCCACATTGGTGCTCACGCGGCTCAGTGAACGATGATATGAAATTTTAGATCCGAGCAGTTGATTCATGTTGATGAAAATTTTGCCTTCTAAATTAACTAATAATAATTTTTGAAGATATGATGTGGATAAGTTCTTTCGCCGTCAAAGTAATAAATAATCAAAATAATAATTAAATAAATTTCTAGTAAATACTTACTTGTCAATTGAACTATATCAAAATATAAATGATAGTGTAAATTTACCATGCAGGAAAATAATACATACTATCAATACATAATTAAATAATTAATATTCCTCATAATAAATCCTTGAATACACTTACTTAATACTTACATTAAGTAACATATCGAGAAATACTAGTTTATGGGTGATTTAATCAGCTATACGTCTGTATATATATATTACTAAACACCTAAGTCGTATTACTTTATGTCTAATTTTACTATACTAATAACGCTATTATACTCAGTTATAGTTAGTCAGCCAATTATTCTATCATAGTATTAATAATACTTATTAACCTCCTTATATATTTTGAGTTATTAGAACATATCTATACTATTAAGTCTAACTTATATTAGTGATAATAACCCAGATATTAATTTACCAAAATAATAATATCTCATGATAAATTATATATTGGATAAGGATCCAGGTGGCTTAATTCTCCCTCTCAAGAACCAATCGCGATCATAGCAGATGGTATCTGATAAAGTTTCTAGGACTGATCGATTATAATGGCGTTTAATATTATATGGTATCTATCATATACACTAGTTCGAAACCCATGATTTACTTTATATGATAGAATCGAAGAATATACTAAATATAAATCTCATCTAGTATCCGAAATACTATATTGATTTTAATGCCTTACTTCTTATACTATATAATGAATTATATAGTGTCTCTGAACATTCCCTAAGTGTCGCCAACGTTGTCTATTAACTAATATATAATATACCGATCTGAATAATTAGTAGAGCATGTATTATAAATTATCAGAGTTTCTACAACTATGTGATTCGAGATAGGTATTACGATCATTTGATGGCTTAAAAAAATTTAAAAAACAATGATTAGATACCTTAAATTAATTTTGATAAATACCTATCCGCTTTAGAAACCACTATTATTAAAACAAGCTCTATAGAAAAAATAAAAAATCACGGAGAGTTAAAATTCTAACGAAACAATTTATCATCTGACTCCTAGCTGAATTGAACGTTAATCATATTTATTAAAATTTACAAAACCGCCAAAAGACTTATATATGTTTAAAAAGTAAGGAAATATTCTATATTATGATTATAGGGACTTGGATTACGATTCGAATAAGATAGGCAAAAGGCATAGAAGTAGTGTGCGAATGTTTCATGGGATTTGAATGATACCTGGAGGACCTATGTATCGTACTCTTGAACTCCAAGCCATGTGCGTACATAGATTAGAAACATTTAGTGAATGAATTGCATAGGATATATATTGTTACTTTTTTTTTACCTTTTAATTAACGCATTACTATATTAATAATAATAATTAAATAAGCATTATTAAGTGATGATCAATAATATAAATAATATTTAGATCAAAGAATAATAATAATGAATAATAATTAATTAAATAGATAAATAAATGATATAATTATTATAATATAATCAATCTTTATATGAAACAATTAAATATATTATGAATTATATAAATATATATATATATAACATCATTATATTTAATAATATAATATATTAATATATACTTATAATAGTATAAAAGATATTAAGATATAGTATATAAATTTATTATAATATATACTAACTATATTATTATAAAAATATAGATATACTTTAATATATAATATCAGATTAATATATAAGTAAAAATAAGAAATTAAATATAATTAACTATACTTAATATAAGCAAACTTAAATACAATCCTGAATTAGTATAGATAATAAGATATTCTATATTATACATATATGATATAGATTATAAAATTACCTAAAACTAAAATGAGTATATATATAATATATCAATATATATTATATAATTATATAAATAGAATATATAATACAATAATGATGAATAAATGATAATAACTATATAATGACGTCGTATGCACAGTTGGTTTACCCAAATTACTCTTAATACAAGTAAAGCTGAAAAAAGATAAGTTAGGAGAGAGAAGAGAAGGAGAAGAGAACAAAGAACGATATGAAAAGAAGAACAAAGGACGAAAATGTAAGAATCGGAAGCGCTGTAGTTACATAGCCGCAGCATGACGGAATGTCTGAATTTAAAAGAATAAGAACGGTAAGGTGCTAACAGCGTAATTATATCTACAGTGGATTAAAAGGTAAATGTAGCTATACTAACCAGTTGCTAGATATAGGATAATACTCTAGATAAATACAGATAGTATATTATTGATAAGATATAATTAGTGAATAAGTATATTAAGAGTAATGAATATAAATAGCTAAATAGTAGTGCTAGTAAGGAAAGTATTCATAGATAGTATAACTGTATTACCTCAACTTATAAGCAGAGCTTACTTTCACGAAGAAGACCACTTTCAATGCTAATGTGAAGGAATACTTACTACAAATGAAAGTACGAAACTGTCATAGTAGTATATAGATACTATATCATATATATAGTAAGGTTATACGAAGTATTACATAAGATGATTGTACTACGTTTAATATGATTAATTATATAGATTATATATATTTAGCATATGTATTATATGATATATGTACGAATAGTATTATTATAATAGATGAATAATAGTATATGATATGATATATATACATAATATATAGTATAGGAATATATTTATTAATATTATATACTTAGTCATAATGAATCTATATTAGGAGATTAAAAAGATGTCTAATCTAATAAAAGATATAATAGAGATAAAAAAATTACTCCTTTAACTTCATTAGATTTATTTTCATTAAATACTTAGTTTATTTAAAAAAAAATGAACACAGCTCATCTAAATTACATATATATATAATCTATTATATAATACTAATCTATATTAGACCCTTATTTGAGTTCAGCATTCAATATTAGCTTAAGTCGATTATCTCAAGTTACGAATATAGAGTTAATGTCGTACGCGGGACATATGTTGTTAGTACAATAATAAATAGTTGTATTAAAACGTACATATGTCTATGTAGCGATAATAAGTGTAAATATTAGACATTATTTTTATTTAATTGTCATTTCCTTACCATATTAGTATAGCTTATTATACAATTTATCTACGCATATATATATATAGAAAATTATATAAAAGATAAATTATACTATATAAATTGATATATGATCGAAGTATAGGTATAGTAAAAGCTACTACATTCAGCTATATAAGGGAGTGACTATAAGTGTATATCTAATTTCACTATTATCAGTATAATAGTGATTAGCAAGAGCTCTAACAAAAGCCCCATAACCTATACCCGCTAAGGTCACACGGCGTAATCACTATGTAAACGCTTATCAAATTGACAAACCATGTATGGAAATGCCCGCCAAACGTGCGATGAATAAAGTCGACGGGCCGAATGACAACGCGACATGTCCCACGGTGCCAGCAGTTCTCACATTTCCTTATAAGGAGAAAGGGTCGTGCGCGGTACCGAAAAGGCAGAAAGAACGCGCATATTAAGAAGTTTTCAGAAACGTTGACGGAAGGGCGTCCAAATATCACTATGAATGAAATAAGTCGCATGTATTTTTAGTGGTTCTCGCAAAAGGCATTGCAGGTCCTTCAAGGAAGGACCCACATTACCCCTTGAAATAGGCTGAGATCGAGGACGTGGCATTGACGTAAGATAGCTGCATTGTTTTCCCAAAAAAACACAGATTTGAGCTGAAACGATATACAATCCCTGCCGGATAACGGACAAAGACTCCCACCAGCGCGACCGCGTACCTGCATCTTCCACCGATGCCCCATCTTCTGAGCAATCTGCATACCCCCCGATGTTTCGATTTTAGCCCAATGTTTAAGCGTTAATGCCCCTTTTAATTGAATACACCCCAGTTTCCCTTCAATGAGAATGGCAATAAGCGGGGGGGCCGAACTGGGTGGCCCGAGAGTTAACAGCTTAAGATAAACATCTCACGAAAAACTTGACCTAAGCCAATGATCTCACGAATACAGATGCGGACCGGAAACACTAGAAGAAAGATAGCCAAAGTGTAAGCGGGATACTTACAATACACTAAGCATTAACTGTAGAGAATTGTGCAGCCTGGCACGATGCTTAAGATGGAAAGAGCGGCACAAAGCGGGGCAAAGTGCGCTTGGAATAAGACCGATGCAACAGTCCTCAAATTGGCAAAGGCTGTGGTATAAATGGCCGTAGTATTAACATTTGTAAGTAGTAGTGAGTATAGCGAGATATAGAATAGTGTAGGAGTTAGTGAAGTATTGGTCGTGGAGTACAGCTCAGTACTAAAGTCGAGTTTCACAGCCCTGGGCACAGGAAAGAAACAATTTAAATGAAACTATCTGTAAAAATGATATGCGAGCAACCTGTAACTACCGACATTCAATACCAGTCAGGGTAATTAACGCAGCCTTAATATAGATTCTTCGACTAAGCCTTATAAACACGGAACGTTAACTCCAAGAATATATTTGACATAAAATCAAACGGACTCGAAACTGGATCAACTAAGCTGTAATGCATATAGTTCTAAAACTCAAGCCTATCTACATTTCGAATTCTGAGTGAAACATACCAACCCCAAACTGGGCGAATCTACCCCCCGAACTATCCGGATGTTCACTACCGTGAGTTTGGTTCGATCGCGTCTCTCCAATATCTACAGCAACAATAAGATCATAGAATATTTATACGTAATACTGGAGATATCGTTTTTTAAACTTATTTTTTTAAAAGCATCAAACGTGTATTAGTAGTCTTATACAGAATGTGTTACGATTAATAGGGTCCGGGTTTTCTTCTCTTCATACGATATCATAATTCATGTTGTCCGTATATTATACTCATGTACCACATAGATATTTAATACAAGCTCACTAACAATTATAGATATTTATATTTCAGTGGTGATAGCATACGTGATATAATTCGAAATGACTCCCAAGGATAATATAAAGTAAGATTTTAGTGTTTATCGCTTTCCGATATATAGAAAAAGAAGAGGTTCTTAATGGCTTAGATAATATTTTCCACAGGATTTCATCATTCTCAACCTATAGTTCTATACAGGCAGAGAGTCGTGGTCTTTATGAAAGTGGAATTGAAGATATAAATTATAGCTCTTGTTTTCAAATCTATTCACTAAAGATTATAATTAAATGAAAGTATAACGGTAGGGAAAATCGAAAGAGGGCCTTTGGGCGCTTGAAAGAAATCATGAGTAATAGAAGCTATGAGTAATTATTGAAGGTTTGGTCGGTATATCACTGCACTTCAACTTTATGAACTATTTTTTCCAAATTTCTCTATATACTTTTAATAAATTTTATTTATAATGTCAGAATATATATATCTACTCGAATTAATGGCAGGATTATTGACTGCATTAGTATTTTCTAGTGTGAAGGACGAGACTACAGGGATGTATTATGAAACTCACACATCTCTATGGATCAATTTCTTTAAATATTAGTATGTCACACGAGATAAAAAACATCTGTGCAGAGGACTGCGTATAGAAAAATAAAATAGTAACTTGCATAGAATGTTTGAGAATAGGAAAACTGGAAAAATTTTTGACCATCAAATTTAATGTGCAGATGTATTAATAGTAGTACCTGAACTATTAGTATGTCTGTATCCGAACTTATCTTTGGGAAGAGTATTACTGCATTTAAAAATCTATCGATAGTTAACAGAACTACCAGATCGAATAGAAAGACAGCTTAATGGATATTAAGCAGTGTCTTGGGACTTCTGTAATTGTAATGTGTCAAAAAAGACAAATCACCCCTTTATTCATATCGTTTATACTAAAACAATGGCTATGTGGACTGAAGTGGATCTTTTAACCATAACGGATGAATGACCAGCTGTGCTAAACAGACGTATGATTATCGCTGGTTTTAGAGAACTTGTTTACTAGATAAGTGTGTCTAGGTGCAGGCTGGATGATGGAGAGGTGGACGGAGGGCCGTGGAATTGTAGGGCGAAGAATTGGAAACAAAGACACTTATATTTGCGGGATGTGAGGAAGACACACATTTATATAATCAAACGGCTGAATTGCCGTACTAATTGATACCCTAGCTGCGAAGGCATTGGGAGTCCGTGTTAAAATACTTACAGTCCCATAGAGGTGGCAATAAGCGCCACTCCCGCTGAAATTAGATAATATATCTAAGCTATATATTAAGGTAAATATATATTAATATATAGATATATATATGCTATACTTAATAATAATTGCTGAATATACAGATATGATGTATATGATACTCTGATGTTCGGATTACTAATTATATGATATCATCATATATCTATCATAACTTACAATAGCTGATCTATATCATTCAGGTATCTACGAGGTCCCGCGCTATTATATAGCTCATTATTATACCACTGCGCTCACTCTCATATGTAAGCTGCTTGGTTATTAATTCACATTCATTATGGCGTAAAACTTACGACCACCAGGGTTCGTCTTCGAGTGATAAGGAGATGAGCTGTCCATTAGTAACGATTTTGAGGAGCTACATGATATTGCCGTTCTTGTTATGCTCGACATATCTTAAGAGAACATAAATTCTACAATGCGTTGCCACAGGTGATTTACTGATATATGTACTTTTTCAGTAAAGACGATCTATGCTCAGTGGGCCTAGTTCACACCATGTCGAGTTCACAAATCTCACTACTCCCTGCATAAAGCACTCTCTTCCGCAGAACGATCCGTCTACGAGTACACGATCAACACTGACCATAAACTGTTCTGCCGCCGAAGTGGCAATAGTACACTGTTCACATATATATTTAACACGCGAGAACGCGGGTCATACGGACAACCTCATTACTAGCGGTCTGTGTTACTCGGGCTTCACGATACAACAGCGATTCTCTTCGTTCCATATTCCATTAGATCTGTCAGCAAACAGGCCTTAGTATGAATCACGCCACTGTTATAATAGAACACATGGATAAAGGCCACACAAGATTGTAACACGTGTGTAACTAATATCGGAATAAATCCGGCGTCTCATCAATAACCACCGAGTATGGTGTGTCTGGTGGGCACCAGGCGTGGTGAACTTAACATGAGGAACCTCATCGCCCGACCTGGCACTCGACTGCGCAGTCCTTTATACCTTTTCGCTTCGCCTGCGATAGCCATGCGTTGGAGCAACCCACGCACTCCTCGTGCTTGAACAATATCCGCTTCACCTGCTATGGGCGATACGAACACGTCGTCGACCGGAGCTCTGCGAGCAGTCGCTAGCACTAATACTCACGAGAAGCGTCGGTGTCCCTTCGCGACAAATGCGATCTACAGACGGCATCCTGGCAGCATGAAACTATTGGTGGAAAGCCCATACCCCGTGCAGAGCCCTGAATGAGCGCGGGCGATCTTTCTGGCTGCCTGTGACCACAACCTAAGGTAGCCCGATCGAGACGTCTATCGTGTAGGTACGCAGCGAGTTGTCCTCTAGTCAGACTCAGGGATCGAAAGTATGTGGGTTTAATTAGAAGCTGGCATGTTAGAAGATGACATGAAGCATGATTAAAACGTCTCATCCTTTGACCGACTGTCGTGCGCACGAGGAGATCGAACTCGGAAAAGAATTAATGACATGACAGGGTATAAAGTGATAATGATATGACTTAGTATCTGACCAAGAAGAGGAGAAGGAAATAATAGTGGGGTATTTCTGGATATTGCCATACGTTGAAAATGAAAAGCGACTCCGGCCTAGGGTCCCGCAAATCCAGTCAACCCACGGCTAAACCACAGCAAGGCAAAAGCAGCTTGAAAATCAACCGACAGTTGGGTTGATCACCGATGAATTCTTAATGGAGCAAGGAGCAACAATGAACGGGCGAACGTACTGAGACCGAATCCGCTTAAACGGTCGCGTGTGAATGCGTTAAACCGATCGCGACGCCACACGAAATACCGATATGTCAAAAGGAGAACATCTTAAGGCCTTGCTAAAGTCAGCTGCCGGTCAGATCCGTCATTATCGTTCCGGTTACGATTGAAAGACTCTCTGACGGTGCGGCCTTTAGGCATTCGAGTGAGTGGTTGAGAACATAACGCGCTGCTCGGCAGACACCTCAATAAGCAATATCGTATAAAGACATGCTCAATCACAAGTTAAGTGTCAAACCTAAAGTCGACCAGTTATTGTCTTGCAGCCCAACAAGGGTGTTTAAGTTAGATTGATTAAATAAATTAGTAGATGTCTCCCAAACATAGCTAAACTATAACGCAATATTTTCTGGCTGAGCTACAGATACGTTTAAGGAACCGGTAAAGGTAAGTCCGTTTGATACACCAATCTGAAATAGTAGTACTAAAGATTGTTATGATTATTCTATATCTTTCAATTACCCGTATATTTTGTGATATGTAGTCAAATAATAAAATAATTATGGTATAGCCCTAATGACAATATATAACTATGAATATAATAACTTTTGGTCTATTCACGTCTTAACGAGATTAGTAATCTCTCTCTCTATCTCACGACTTCTGATGGACAAGCGCCAAGATATACTTTATGGTTATTACTGCTCGTACTACTAATACATCCCTCGGATTCCTAACTAATAAAATCCATCATACGATAATTAATAAACCATAAGGGTAATAAGGCTTACCTCAACCATATAACAAATATAACAATCAATACAAATCCTCAACACATGCATACATGCATTATAATTAGCACATCATAACATATCACCTTATACACATCAACCATCTACACATACCTTAATATCTCATATACTACATTTTTCACACCACCGAAACCCGCACACACAACACAAACACTACATCAACACTAGGCACATCTATTATATACTAGCTATTAGTGGTATATATATTTAGTTCAAGTTGTTATAAAGCTTAATAAACGAAAAACCCTTACAATATTATATAATAAGTATGTATAATAGTTAATATTATATTATAAGTAATAATAAAGGACATATACGGTAGATATATATTACTATATATAATGAATATATAATTAAAATGTGGATAGTATACTATATATAATAATATATTATATATTGATGATTTAAGATATTCATAATAATTATATATATAATTACGATGTCTATGATGATGAAATCCGTGAACATAGCTTGTAGTGGATTTGTGTAGGTTATACATTGAAATTAAATCATTATCTCGCATTCTAATGTGACAAGTGTGTTAGTTGAGATAATGTTCCTAAATTTATATGAAACTTTGTTTTGTATATTTAGGTTGATTAGTTAACTAGATGTCCGCTGTCAGTTGGACAACCAATTTCTTTTCAGCACTGGTTGTGTAGGTGACAGTGAGGTGGACTGCTGCGAATTAGTCTTGATACTGGAGGTTCGGTGTGTAAACGTTGGGTGAGTATCAAGAGCGGAAATCGTTTCACATGTGAAATTGCGGAGATGAATTGGCACGTGAAAACCAATCACGAGGCATAGACGTGAGGGAAGGCCGAGAAAAGATGACTGTCGACTGAAACGATGATATAACCTCATATGAGGTTGTAAAGCTTCCGGGCGATTTGGAATGTTTCGGGACGTTGGTATTCATGGGAAAAACTTTTATGTAACATCCAATGGTGTTTTAGAGAACTTAGGGTGAAAAATATGAAAGAATGCATACGTTGCAGGAGAGAAGAGATCGAATGGATTGAAGAGAGGTGAATTAATTCGAATAGACTTATAAGTATGAAATTGTAGAGTGATAATTTCTGTACAGCCGACTGGGATAAAAACTAAAATGGGTTCATCGTACACAGTACATCTGTTCGGATGGAGTTACATATATTACAGCTACGTACTACTGTGCGCAACTGGCGCCACTTTGGTAGGGTCAATGTGAGTGCTAATAAATCTCAGATGATATTCCTTTTTTGTACATTTCCTCATACAAATAGGTTATGTTTCACCATTAGCCGGTGTGTGAGTTTAATACAACAAAAATATGTATGTGAGGTCATTGTGACGAGTAAAGAATGCAGATTAGAGGAAGGCAGATAACAAGATAAGGGGAAGAATTAAAGAGGGGAAAGACACGAGAAGGAAAAGGGGGTCGTAAAAAGAGGATCACCTTTTGGGACAAGATTAGAAGAAGATTACCATCAGGCGCTCTGAGGGAAGACCCCCCGGTCAACATCACAGACATAGCTCACGGTGACGGCTAATTTTACGATGCCTTAGGGGGTAGCTGCAAGACGACGTGTTAGTGTACATACATTAAAAGGGCGGTTAGAGAACAGTAAAAGACGGTTAAAGAAAAGCCGTTAAGAGAGAGGACGGGACGTAAAGACAGTTGAAGACGCGTATAAGCCCGCGATCGGAAGCAGACGTTAATTAGACCCGCGAAAAAGAACATCGGCCGCAACGGTAATGACGTGTAGGCCTCAGACCCCAGGTGCGGGTGGATAGCCTCACTCTACTGACTCAAACATCCCTTACTGCTCTCCTCTACGGTAGGAACAGCAGTATCTCCAAGCGTGATGTGCGTATCAATAAACTCCCAAGTGACGGTCCAGGATTCATGTAAACAAATGAGTCTGACTATTCATCCTTACATTACGTACACGTATAGAGTATTAAAATAGGACCAGCATGTCTCACGTTGCATCCTACTATGAGTGGAATATAATTAGGAAATGAATGGAATATGGCATATCACAGTCAATGGGATAATTATGAGACTCCACTTACTCGATAACATACTATATGTAATGAAGAATTGACCTTGCTGCTATCAAGCGGTCCAAGAGTGCGACAAGAATAAATAGGTGTAAAGAAAGGTACTATGTAATTTCATTCATGAAGTGTAACTATAACACATAGCGAGGCCATCCTTTGCCTCAGTACTGGTTAATCGATAATACACATAGTGGCACCCTGGCACGACAGACGTGAACAACTACCTGGCATAGACGTGTAGCCAAAAATCTCAGCTACTATTGTGTAATGCAATCCAACCATACTGGTCTGATAAAGCAGCCAGCTCAGTAGTATCTCGAGTTGACACTATATGTGTAATAAGGTAAGAGTAATGATTGTAGTATATTTGAAATGTGTCAGATAATAGATAAATATAGTATTATGGTGAGTATATGAGGGTGGAATTTGTTATTATATTATAGGATAATATATAATATATATATATAATATATTAATGAGTTAAAGATGTGTGACAGTGAGTGAAATTAAGTATTGATAAAAGTTATATATTATGTGCGTGGAATTACCGAAAGTATTAGATAATGATCAAGACTTTCACTAATCTTAGATCTCTCATAGCGAGAGCGCGGGAAGAATTGCGTAGTTCTCCCGGGAATGTTGTAAGGAAGTCAACGCTTCTGCCATATTTAATGGAACTATGCAGGAAGAGCTGGACCTACAAGTGAGACTGCGTCATCCTTCTTAGTAGTTATAGTTACGGAGGGAGTAGTGTATATACTACCATACTTACATACGTAGAATTAATACTATACCCACATAATATTACGATAAGTACGCAGAAATTAATAGATAGTAATACAGTACCGATAGTGAATTAAAAAGCATTCTAGCAAGGAATCATGCTGTATGGTTTGGCAAATAATGTAAATTTAATGAATATTTATGATGTCCAAGGCCACCCGCACCCCACTAGATCAACTTTCTTGGTCGATAACGTGCGTATATAGATATGTAAGTAGAGTTGGCAGACCGAAAATATTTTTGTTATAAAATGGGCCTCAGAAGGTTTTAATATCTGAGGGAATAATTTTGCTTGACATGGTTATTTAATCCAATAATACACTTATGTGTTATAGCAGCGTGCTTCAAACATAAAATCCCTATTGGGTTGTTCGTCGTTCCATGTTTAACGCAGCTAAATCTTAATTTTAATAAACTGGTTATTATAACTATTGATGTGCATTAAATATTAACGGTATTATGGTCCTGCTTAGGAATGAAGTTTAGCTGTTCCATTGTAACACGAGTAGTGGTAATAATAATCATGACCGGCCCATAAACGCAAAGATTATAAGAGACACTATTATCCCTATAACGCTATCAGTACTTTCCATATAAATCTTTTCTTCGTTTTTCTTCTTCTCCTTTTGGTTTCATTTCGTTTTCATCTTATTTTTCTCCTTATCCGCCTAACTAACTTTAATATAATTATATATATAACTATACGTATACTAAAATGAAACTATAGATATAAATTATATATGAATAATATAATATATTATAGGTATATAATAATATATTATATGTATATTATATATTGATTATTAAATTTACATTTATATTAGTTTATACGAGTTATGAAGAGAGTTGAGTTTAAGTTAGTAGGAGGCATTTACGTCGTTTTTCTTTTAGCATATAATAACTATGTCTTGGAATGTAACATATTCCGTTATACTTTGAGTTCATCTGTATATGAGTGTTAATTTAATTTATTATTAGTCTTATTTCTGATGGTCTAATCCGCATCTCGAATAATATTGGATTAGTATTATATTCTTGCTCCATTCTTTTTTCAGGTTAGTTAGTAATTGATTCATTATTCTTATTATTATATTGATTTAGTAGATGTTCAGATGTATTCCATCTTTTCATACTATAAACTTGAGGTTTTCGAACTATTATAAAATATTTTCTTTTGTTTTAAACCCGGCTTTACTCAAGTAAGTTAATTCGCGCTTTATCAAACAACTTGTCCATGCGGAGATCCATATAGTATTTTTCTGGTTGAGTTCATGTGGTAGTATATAATTACTTATTATTATCTGAGCCTAATGACCATTATTGTTAAAACCTACCTACTACACATCATCGATTATTTATTTATTATCTGATATTTATTATTGATCATTGATGTCATCATAATTATTAATTTTCAAATTAATTAATTTTATTACTTGATTAATTACGCGACCCCACCCCTCATCTAGGCACAATATATCTTCAGTACATTATGGTCCTATTATTAATTAGAACGACAATGTCCCTACCCATCAAGTGAAACAACGCTGTTCTGCTCAGCCTAAATGCTTCCACTCCATCATATTCACTGAAGCCGTTAGCACACAATGTGGCCCCGCTTAAAGATGCGAATCTTCCACTCTGCCATGATGAGAGTTCGTTACTCTGCGGTGGCAGAGAGCCAACGATCGAGGGCACGCTGTTTCGGTTGCGAGACTAGCAATTTCAAATGTGCGACGTCACACAGCGGCTGTGACCCCGGTCGCACACTAGACGTCGTCCTGCGATCCTGCTCCCGCACGTCACGTCGGTTTCACAGTTTCGAAGCCGTGGAGAGCGAGCTAGTGCAAAGGCGGGCAGTCGACGCGGAGGACGTGCGATGCAGCTGCTACCTAACCGACGGCGCAGGTAAAGGAGGAGGTCCCCGCAAGTGGAGAACACGGGAAGCCATGCGCTCCCCGGGGAACCCTTGAAATGTGTACTTAAATCCATTCCGACCGCGCGGTATAGCTTATTCCGACTGCGAAGTGGTCTCATACTTCTCGAGCTAGCCTGATTGACCTGTCACTCAGTGAAGAGTCAAATAGCTAGCTAGTGTGCAATTAAGTTATGCTTCCGATGCCAGTAAGGGAGCTCATGTAGTAGGTAGCGTGTCGGTAAAGCGTGCGGCCATTAACGGTGGTAGGGTTGTAAATACCATGTGCGCGGCTACACGCCCGCGCACGAAGAGAAGTAATAGGTTATTATATCGGTGTATCCCCTCATTCTGATCTTCATACTACAGTTCACCCGAACAACAAGATAAGCACTGCAACTGGGTATTCTTATTGCTATATTCGAAAACTCTTCGTTTAGTGAGGGGAACATATACACAACATCCTGATTATTCAGGATGATTGTGTACTATCCCCACCAAGTCTTTTCTCTTCTCAGCAGTGCATTCACAGTCATACTGATATTCCGTCACACGTCCGTACATGGAGAGGGAAAATCTGATTCACAATAGTGAATATCAGTGTCCTCGCCGCTGAAGCTCCTAAATCCCCTTCGAGTGTTTTTGCGGGTGTAAACACGGCGTACATGAAATGTACAGGCGCATGAAGCAGAACGGTAGCCGCATACTGATACCGGTGGCAGCTCCGACGCGCGAAAAAAGCAGCATCAATCGAAGAGGACGCATGCAGATCTCACTAGGGGGTCTCGGCAGAGCGCCCCCGTTCGATCCGGGACTATTGGGTTATGGCTACTACTTATCCTTATTCTTAGGCCGTCCGCTCGTTGCTTGCTTTATTATGGCGGTTTGTCTTCTTTACGTAGTCGCTCCTATATGCATCACTCATATTTGTAAGGAGCTATATAGCCTCCTGACTATATCCTATTTAGAAATAGTATTTGTATATATTACCGCTCAAGGTCTCTATTGTACTATAATCTCCAATATCCTGTATTCTATACTTAGGAGTACACGTAATTTCTACTTTCAGCGTTTATAACTTTCTAATCTTCCTGGTTTATTATTGCCGATTGATACTATACGTACTGTACTCCTAATATTCTACTCACCTTCATTTTTATCAAATCTTAAAATATCTCGTCTATAATATTAAGTGATATAGTTTTCTATCTACGTTCGTTATCGCCTAAGTCGTTCCGTCGTGCGAGCTCCATCTTAGATGGATGCAGGGTGTATACTGTATATAGCACCTTAAACCTAGATAATATACACGCTCAGGGAACTTACTGGCTCTAGGTAGAGTCACGCTCTCTTCTTTCTAAACACACTATCTCCATAGTATATTTATAAAGGTACCCTCGTACCGCGCAAATGACTATACTGCCGGGTATAAACGATATTAATGATAACTATTATTTCCGTAGGTCTACGACATAAATTAAGCACAATAATATGTGTATTACTGTTTTGTGATAAGTCGTCCAGTTGTGATCAGATGTATGGTGATGGTGTAGTGCGCAAAAAGCTTGGGAGCTCAGTTTGCAGGGGCGGGACAGGCGGCGTGACCAGTTATCTTCCAGGTTGTGGATGGAGTGTGAATGTGAACACGGTCATATCGTGCCTTTCAGATGGTAGATTCTCGTTTATTTCAACCAGATCCACATTAATAGTGAATGTGTGACTCCAGGTAGTCTACACAGCTGATGAACATATAGCGAAATCATAGTCTCAATCCCTAAAGAAACTCAGCTAGATATAGAGCAGGGCGAATTCCGAACAACGTCTGAGGAACTGTCCCCTTTTCTCCCAAGTACGTTCCCTGAGTTGAACTCTACCCCATAAGAGGGGTTTGTACGAAGTAGCGCGCGCGTGTGCATTTCTCCAGAACCGAGCTAATCTTTTTCCCGTAAAGGAGTAGAGTTAACAAGGTTGTAGACTGCATGACGTGCCTCGCGAGTCACAAGAGAGATCTAGGCTACATTCGTTAACTACTATCTGATCTTTGCGTATCAATAGTTAGTCGCACTCAACTCTTCCTAATTCACTCTACAATCATTAGTATTGGTTTAGTCGTTTAGAAGAATGTTGTCTACCGTAACAAAATAGTTATATGTTTAGACTCGGTTAGACGTGAAGTACGCAGCTCACCAATGCCTGCTGTCATCGTCATTGTTCTCGCTGCCATACTGATGAAAGTTTCATTTGTACTATCCCAGCTGTCAACCCGCCGTCTGGCGAGTCAGTTCTCTCGCCGCTTTAAGATATTGCCCGCTTAAGCTTGGCGTGATGGCTTCAATGTGTGGATGTTGTCTATATGTGATGTGATGATTTCTTTCCGCATGATCTCTTCTGCCTAGCCTTTGCTCGGGTGTACAATAATTGGCCTTGTACAGCCCTTTGTTTGTTGAGCAGTGCTTGGAGAACGCTGAAAAAGCATGATGAGTGATAACTTAATAATTGGATTATTGCATTTTTAAATATCGATTATTAAGCAAAAGTTAAATCGTCAATCTCTTATTCAACACCCGTTTGGGGAGCGAATAGAATCTATAATCCTTGGTGATTTCCTCATTGACGCTCGAATTAATAATAATTGGTGGTTGCCTGTTTGTTATGCGATGCATGACTTTGGATGCGAATAAAAATATTTGGAGGCATAAATTCACTATTACTGATGTATTTACTCACACTCATAGAAGTTGCGGTTGTGTATATTTAATAATTCACGGTATAGGCAATAGGGTATGCATATCCGTGAAATGTCGAGCCTACCGAGAAGATAATTAGCATTTGTTTTGCTGGAAAGTGACCTCTAACGACGCGCCACAATCCATATGCTCGAAAAACTACAACAAGCTACACAGAGTAAGAAGGGAATTAACAAGGAGTAAAGGTGTAATGAAGGACGAATAGTTACGTGCGCACCACATTTTAAGATGACCAGGATGGAAATGACAAAGTTTTTAATATATACAAAGATTAAGAAGTATGGATCAATGCCATAAAGCGTATGATGCTAATTAAAAAAAAACTTAAGAACTTATTTACATTTCGCAAAAAAAAGAGCAGAAATGTCATGAGCACCACAGAAGTAGTAATTAACAGATCTACAATTGTGATTAAGGGTGTGCCGTCTCCTCGCAAAAATAGCAGTATCTTTACCTTAACAGACCGAAAGTCGTGAAAGATAAATAGAGAGAATGTTATCGAAAGTATATCCCCAAGAAATCTTCACAGTTGTTGTGAGTGTCTCGTTAATCAGGAAGAATGAAAAATTAGAGGATGCCTTACTTTTCTAACAAGGACCTTCCAGTAGAATTAGCACCTTCCAATTGTTCAATACAAGTAGACTTTTGATTAAATATTGCTTTTTTAATTCTATTCCCAGCAATATTTTCTTCCGATTTGGAAATCTGTGCATAAAGCTAGTGATAAAGAAGTTACCCCTTGTGTGCCTAAGCGCCCTTTTTCATACGCTTGCCGATGAGATGGCAGGAGTCGAGTATAATCCCGAGGATATACCTGCGATTGAGACCACCTCATGCTCGCGTGAACTTAAACGGATTTCGAATAAGACATTTTTCGTAGAGTGTCCCGCCATCCCGGAAGGATGTTGTCCTCGGGAACACGCCCCGCTCATTCGCATTAATCCCATTTAGATTATCGGGATGTGGAAGAGCCTTGTGAAAGACTTATTCTCCTGCCCTTCCGCCTTATCGACCCAAAGATGGATAGACAGGTGAGAACGGGCTGCTCACTCCTTTCGGTGCATCCCCCGCTCGACATGCGCTGAAGCACTGAAACACAAGACAAGAGGATACCCCGGAGTGTGAACTCGGGAGCACCGAACTGATAATCGAATGCTGCAGTGGTACGAGCTGCCACCAAATATATAAACAAAATTTTAAGACACTAACCCGCACTATCAACCCTCTTCTGCTTCCCTTACATTACTTTCAACGATTATTTACTTGAGTTAATAATAAAGTAGAAATTATAACATGTTTCTTGCGCCAAGTTGTACATGACTTCTGCAGCAAGTTTACCTACATGAAAATTTACTTCCTTCAAAAATTTAAAGGAAAAAACCAAAAGCAATAGCAAATAGGCTAGTTGTTGCTTTTTCAAATTTTATTCTTCTATGGATATGAGTATTTGGCTGAGTGCATACCTGCTTTTTTATTTTGTTCTTTTGTTGTTGTGGTAATAGCCTCAAAAGGTTGGGAACACTGGTCTAATATTCAAAGAAACTGTTTATTGCTATTTGTAATGCTGTTGAACAGTGTTGTCACAAATTTGCACGTCTCTTGGATGATCTCAGTGAATATAGTTTTGAAATTTTTTGGCAGACTTTGTGGTATATCAGTTTTATGAAATATAATGAGAGAAACGTTACAATATTCTAAGAAGTTTGACTGGCTACTTAATATCTATATATTAAGTAATAGATATATATATCTATATATATATTTTATAATATATATATATATATATAATCATATATATATATATATATTAATATTATTATTAAAGTATATATATAAATAAGTTAAGATAGATAATATTACTAGTAATATATAATTATATAATATATTATAATGATATATATACTGATATATATATATTATATAATTTAGTAGATAGATATTGATATGTTAAGATTATTTAATTCTCTAGATGGCGGCTCATAGTATGAACCCTCTATAATAGCATAGTGATGACGTGGCACTCTTGTCATCACCACCTATAAAAAAAATGGAAGAACTCTGTATATAAGTTTTATTTGTATAATATTATCTTGGTAGGGATACTAAATACCGTTATTTCAAATTTTAGAGGTAAAAGTAGTAAAAACAATATAATAACGGTATATTACTTTACCTCCATTTTTTTCCTAATAACCTGATCTAACAGAGAAAAATAGATTGAGTCTATATATATATAATATATATATATATATATTAATATATATAATAATATATATATAAATATATATATATAATATATATAATAATATTTATATATAGATATATATAAATATATTAAATATTATACTTAATTATTATATAT
>JABUQX010134494.1:0-7500 GCA_015478945.1 Trachelipus rathkii | reverse complement strand
ACTAATATATATACTAATATATATATTATATAGATACATATACTATATTATACTAGTATTCCCTATATATGTATCCTATATATATATATATATTTTTCAATTTGAGTTTAGCAAAAAACTTATAGAATTTGATAACGTATGCAGGCCGGTAAACACTGTGGAGATTTAGACTTTCTCTTAATCATTCGTCTATTGTTTGCTCTGGATTAATCTCTGTGATATGCAGACTCACCATACCATTTATACTGTAAGTAAATAGGCTCATTATAACCCTTAATGTAATGTTGATGCTTGTAAAGAGGTATATAGGCCCCTATATAAGTTGTAACTGATATATTACTAGTAATATATTATATTATCTATATATACTATGATATATATATATATATATAAGTATAGTATAATATATATAAAACTATAAATATTATATATATATATATATATATTAATATATACTTATACTATATATATATATAGATACCTATACTAACTATATGATATATATATATAAGCTTATATACTTTATATATTAATTATATATATAGGTTATATACTATATATAATATATATATATATAAGTATATATATATTATATTATATATATAATAATTACATATCAATATATATATATATAATATATATATATGTTATATTATATATATATTACTCGAAAGTCCAAACGACCTATTTCGGGAGCCAAGGCTACCTATTATATATATATTTATATATAGTATATTATATATATATATATATATTATTAATATATCACATATATATATATATTATATATATATATATATATATACATATATAGTATATATATACCCTATATATATATAATAGCTATATATATATATATATTATATATCTAATATATTAATATATACTATATATATATTATATATATATATATATATATATATATATTATATATATATATATATATATATATATATGAAATATATATTAATATATATATATAATACTATATACTAATTATATATATATTATTATATATATATATATATATATAATATATATATATATATATATATATATTATATAATAGTATATATATATCGAATAAAGATCAGAATTCTTGCTTTAAATGATGGAAATTTTCAAATTTTTATTCTACCTTATCAACTCTAGTATGCAATTTGATATTCTATTTTACAGAAACCAGTAATTAACTTATACCACATACCTCTAACCCCGAAAATCAATCACTATTAACTACCATTCTCATTTTCTCGCGACACCCCAAAAGCCACCTATTATATACCATCCCCTTTTTGATCATCTATCCAACCATTTGGGTCGCCCAACACAAGTCAATCTGAAGCTCCATTCACCCCATCCAAAACATCATTCAGATTATCCAGAAATCGGCACTCTCCTCAATCATTACAATAACCATACACTTATCTACATTTACTTCAACATACCTTGATCTTTAAACTTAAATTGAAACCATTGAATTCTAGTACTCACCACACAACAAAACTCTACCTAGCTCTGCACCGCAAGTTCAGGCTCATCAGAATTGACACATCCTTCTCGTCCCCCCCCCCCTTCTCGTTCCTTCCACACCAGCACGATTTTAAAAACCATTTATTTTTTCTTTTAAACCACAACACTCATTTTGCATCAGTTCTCTTCATCTTTGTTTAAGTCACCACGCAGTAGCAAATTCACTTTTCTGTAAGATATACTTCCAATACCACTCTCTCCTCTTTCTTCCACTCAACATTTGATATTCCTCGTAAGAATTCCATTGATTACATCGCGTGGATGGCAAACCATTCTGGCAGGCTCGTTGTGGGGATGAGCACCGAAAATTAGAGTGCAACTGCTTGAGTTATCTTGGAATAGTTATGGGCGAGAACCCAACAACAACAACATACGACTAAATGGAAGGTAAGTTGTCATCGCGTGCGAGCTATGCGGCACACTAAGTCTACCTCTGCGATATCATGTTTGAACTGGAGGAAGCAAGTGTGAAAGACTGAGCCACAAAATGCTTGAGAAAGCAAAGAGAGGAAAGAGGTTGAGATAGTTAGAGTAACAAGAAAGAATAGATGTGAAATAGTCCATAAAAGTTGGTGAAGTAAGAATGAGTGAGCATGGCATATGATAAGTTGTCCTGAACGGATTAATTGAGAGATGTGATCTGCAATTAGGCAGGTTAAAAGTAGAAAAAACGACAGCTTAATGTGATGACACATATAATCACCAGAAGCCATGAGTAGAATGAGGTTATCAGATAAAGAAAGATGCTTGAGTAGAATAAAATTAGGAAGAAAAAACAAAAGGGTATGTTAAAAGCATGTCCCGACATAGCGGAGCAGCCGAAAAGGGCGCTGAGAGTGGGTCCACTGGAACAGTTTAGGAAAGCAAAGGGAGCTGAGGCGATTTACAATCGAGTAATGATATGTGGAAGCTCGTCTGGAAGGAGAGCCACGAGAGGTTAAGAAGTGAGAATAAGGAGAATATTCATAAAATAATTTTTGGGGGGCAATAGGATTGTTGCTTTCGTAACTGAAGAAATGATGTGAAAGGGAGTGTGGAAGAACACGTTCAAATCTGCATAACTATTGGCAGTAGATAAATAGCGTCAATAAGCTGGGAATGCGTGTGTCCGCGGTTTGATGGTTTGCAAGCACGAGGAATAGTACTTGTGGGTATTTAGAGGGGCGAATAGTTAAGGAGGAGGGTGAGCGGTAAAGTAGGAAAGTAAGAAGAATAGTAAATTTCAGGATAGATCAAATATCGTGGAATTGATTCACAAACGGAGGCGGGAGATGGTGAATTGATGTGACGCATTTGGAAGTTGGAGGAGGTAATAAACAATCAAAGCTCTAATAAGTGAGTGGCGTGTTGTTCAGAAAGGGACCTTAGAAAGGGAAGTACCACAAGTAATAGTACCCTGATTATAAATATAGCAGTAAGAGATGATAAAGGAGATAAAAACTGTAGAGATATTATAGTTAGGGAATATAGAGTATATCTCCAGAGCTCCGCAAATAATAAAAATGGTACGGGAAAAATTTATAGCTGGAAGTATCTTCTGCGTCGAGGAACGAGTAATGAACGTCTTTTTTTTTTGGAGAATTCTGCGTACCGAAAAGATGGGAAGGAATCTGATGGGACTGTTAATATAGTTGTATCAAGAACAAAAGTGCGATGATGAGTGGTAGAATGAATTGTAATGCGAATCAAAATCTATTGCATTGAAATAAAATTGATTGTGAAAATAAGAGTATCAAGCAAGAAGGATACGTAATCTGTACTTATGTATTGGTCCTATGAGGTACCCTTTCCAACAGGCCGACATTATGATAGGATTATACCAATGTAGGGTGACAGCTACTTTATAGCAGGCAGTGTGTTAAAGTGTATAAATTGCGTCGTGTGATAGGCTTACTGTAATGGTAATTACAAAAAGGTTAGTATACTGTGCGATAGTGAAGGCGATGTGGTTATTTTTATTGGTATAAAATGGAGATCGTAAAGTGAATTTTATTAGGAAAGTAAACGAAATTAACAGCGAAATGAGGACTAAGGGATGATGAATTATGATAACTCCTTGCGTTATTTCAATTTGTAAAAATATGCTGGGATTATGAAAGATATTATGTAAGAATAGGTGTAAATCTATAGTGGGTGGCACGGGCTCCATTCTTGGTGTTAGAAATAGTGGATGTATATGTAAGAGAGTGGAGGGTGCCCTTACCTATTATATGCGGTTATGATTCTGTCTTCGTGAGGCGAATCTGTAGAGAGTTTAAGATGATTAGTAGAGCGGTTTGAAAGGGTGCCTTTCCAATGAGAAGGGGTTGAAAGTAAACATAATATAATGTAGTAAACGATTATACTTCGGTTGTGTGCGAACTAAGGAACAGCCGTCCAGTAGATCAAGAATAATAGTATACTTATATTGAGCAGCATGGAGTTCCAAAGTGTCTTGAGTATTAATTACTTTAGGTAAATTAAATGTGGTGATATGGAATAGAATATGATACGATGGATCGCAGAGTGATTAATATGTGAAAGTCTAGGTGAATAGTTCAGATAAGGTTGGCTGGTGCAAGTTTCATGAATTCCCGTTGCTGATGGAGTGTAAAAGAAGCTATAGTCATTAGAGTGCGACTATGGTTTTAACTATGATGTAGTATCTATGTATGCATTATTAATTGTTATGGTGATTCTTACGATTTATCAGACATTGTAATAAAAAGTAAGTATCGAGATCATATAATTAAGTACTATATGTATCAGAAGAACCGATCTTAAGGAAGTGTTTTCATATATCTGTATACAGTCGTATAGGATGTAGAAAGATCCGAATTCGTATATAATGAGACAAAATGCACGACATTATGTAGTTTGATTTGGTTGTAAAGAGAAGGGGTAAAACTCTGAGAGAAATTAAATGGCATACAGTACGTTGCTTAGACGTTTCAGTGTCGGGAACACGGACAATTGGAAGTTGATAGTGTCGGTTTTTGATGAGGAAATATAGTGGCTGTAGGTATAGTCCGCTGTGAATTCAACCGGCTTGGGTAGAACCGAAGAAAATAATGTCAAATTAGGTTAGTGTAAGGAAGGAAGCCATGAAGGCCGCGAGTGAAGATATATGTGAGTGTTGTTAAGGTGAGCGAGGAGACGAAGAACAGTGTGCTTAAATAGAGAAGATAAGAAAATGAATATGTTAGTTGTTTGAGCTGTGGACAAAAGAAAAATAAATGATTGTAGAACTCCGCTCAGAGCCAAAAGGGGCACCTCAATAGCTTAATTTATGTGGTGTAGATTCGACCACATGTGAGGACTCTTGTCAACTATGTGCGCGTGTAGTATGCAATACATAGTGGATTTCTGAACTTGTTCGCATCTCATCCGTTCTTCGACTAAAAGGGTATCCGTAAAAAGGACCGGCCGACAGAATAAGGGTCTCGCAGTATATTCTTATTCGACGTGTGCATAACCAACCAGTCTATATTCTGCTAACTACTTTAATGGTTTACACGGTGCTCTCATTGGCGCGACCTTAAGCGCTCCATGCCTCTAATAGCACTTGTAGAAGAAGAGTAGTGTATCCGTATGCAATGATATTGCTCGATCAATATGTGAACTCCATAGATCTACTTGTTATAAGTAAATGCAAAGGGTTGTGTATGACTGATTTATGAAATTCCTTGTGATATAAGGTATGACTCTGCCCGATGGATGATTGATGTATGTATTGATCCAGCACTGTCATAGATTATATGAGGCCTAGGATCGCTGATGAGTGGCGTCTTACTGAGTGGTATGAGTTATGAACCTGATTAATGGTGATGATATTCTGGATTGATGTCCTACTGAAATGTATATGATGATGTGATACTGATTCCGTGATGTATATGAAGTGAACTGGATTGAAATAAGAGTATCATAGATAAGATGATGATGATTGTATTAGATAAACTTATCAATTTCGGAATTCTTGTTCCTGAATGTATTGTTTTCTCGGATGCATTATCTTAGTGTACCATAGGCATTTGTGACAAGTTGTAACCGACACCTTATATTAATATTCTTTGTAGCGTCTCTCTGGAGACGGGACCACGGCCAACTAGACATGGTATCGCTTAGAGTCAGAACCTGGTCAATATACTAATACCGGGTTCCCATATTCCTTCTCTTTTTGATTTAATTATCAATACCTTTCGAGCCATCGGCCGCAACTATACCATAGTTTTCTGTTATTTTTTGAGTACCTGGGTATCTGTGTATAAGCCTTGTTCAATACGGTAAACATTACTTACTTACCTGTACGTTCCGACTGCTAACCAGCAGAGTGGCGTATTCCATGGATGGGATTGTCCAGGTGAGCTCACTGGCCCCCTCCTATAAATTCTTGTGAGGACACCAATAATATACCCAGGAAATAAGGCCTTGCTCTCACACGCGATCAAATGCGTATTATTATCTACAATTATTGAAAGACCCACGGAAGGATGCTCAGAAATTTAATTCTTACTCCTCTTATTATTCGCCTTATTGCAGGTTACACATTAACTCGGTTAAGGTACCATTTTTGCCGGAAGGTTTACAGGCACAGAAATAAGATGCCGGAAATGTCACTCATAACAGAGTTTACCAAATTATAGGTAAGAATAAGTAGGTTATTATAAATTATGGTTTCTATTATGATAAATAGATGGATTATGTCCATTTTATTATAAATACATAAATACTAGCTGTGAGTAAATTTCAATATATTACCTCAAGATATATACACGTATTATCCGATTACTTATTACTACATACTCGTTTATGATATAATAATCTATAAGGAGAGCATTTTTTCTGACTTGACCCCACCCGAAAAATCCTGGATCACGCGTCTCAGCTGCCCTTACACCAAAAATGATGCATAACGAATGTTCTCGTAATTTCTTCGATTTTGGACGCCTAGCCTAGATTTAATGCCACCTACCTACGCGCATTTTGAGTTGAGATTATAAAGGAAGCAAGTAGACACTCTCCCGGCATGCTGGCCTACTCATATGAATCTATGTATATTGAGCGCATAATAGATGAGAAATAATAAAATCCGTATACCGTAATGCTCATTTATTCTACCCTGAGTAGTAGAATGATTTAATATTCACGTTTATTTGTTTACTTCATCCACGATACTTTCGTATACAGAATGATATTTATTCCTCGAAATATATTTGTATAGTTATTCCAACTATTTTCAATTAAATATATATGTACCTACTTAAACCTCCCGCTATGAGCTCCATTGGTCATATATTATGGTACCGTGTTTTCGAAATTGATATACAAAACTTTTAATGTTCGTACATCTTCCATAAAGATAATACCCGTTTAGAAATGAAAAAAAAATTAAAAATAAAAAATCCAAACAAGACAATAAATTAAAATCTGGCAAAGTTTTGTCCTCTAAGTCCTAAAATAATAACACTGGTTAGCCAATTTTTCTTTCTTAAGTTTGCAACTAGTAAACAACATAATAAAGATGTCTGATGAAGCTTTGCTACGCAGAAGATCGTAGTATTATGTAGCCGTATATATATATATATGTTATAGTATAGTAATATTATATTATATATATAGTATATATAGATAGTATATGACTAGCGGTGAAATAGTTATACCCTATACATAAAGCATCTAGTGTTCCTAAATTTATTGCCAGCAATAAATGAAGCTTGGATACCATGATTTGACCAGGTAAAAGGGCTGTAAAAACGTCAATTACTCTAAGTAATAGTACAGCAGCATTAATAGATGAAATAGCAAAAGATACTGAAAACAAACTATGAGAGGCTTTAAAAAGCAAAAAAAGGCTCTTTAAAGAAAACTGTTTGATGCGTTTCAATAATCTGTATGATATTGTTTTAGAATTTCTTAATTCCTGTGATGAGAAATTGTGATAATCCAAGAAAAAAAAGGGGTTAACTGTGAATCTTTCAGATATTTTCA
>JABUQX010134493.1:0-12780 GCA_015478945.1 Trachelipus rathkii | reverse complement strand
TAATAATAATAATAATAATAATAATACAAAAGTAATAATAATAATAATAATAATAATAATAATAATAATAATAATAATAATAATAATAATAATAATAATAAACCTTAATTCCATTTGAGGTTTATTCCATTAAAAAAAAAATTGGTTCAGAAGAGCTTAAACATAAGGATCTCTGATGATATTTCAGAGCAAGATGAAGTTATTTTATTTACATCAAAATATTGATTACTTAATTATTATCTAGGCTAGGCTAGGCGGGAAATTTGAATTTCACAATACTTTAAAGAAACCTTTTTATAAAATTTCGAATTGATACTCTTATATCTAAAGGCAATGCTTAGTACGAACGCTTGTTTGTGTGATTCATCAAATGACTAGATCGAGTAGGCTTGGAGATGGTTGTAGATGAGGTTTCTCTATTGACTTTGCCAACGTTTGTGACCTACTTGATAACTTCTAATTTGTAGATACTCACCTCTCTAACTCTCATTCTAACTTTTTACTTCTGTATGAGACTAGCTGGCCAGGGATATTTTCTCCAATACCCTTAATATCTATTTTTTTTCACGTGTTACGCCACTCACGAGCAAGCCCTTTTCAAGGAGGGGGTAGAAAATGATAAAATGAATGATGAAATAAAAGAAAAACTCTCTTAAACTTAGAGTAAATCTCTCAGATGAGCTCATGCAGAGGCTTTAAAGAGAGGAAGATGAAATATACAACAGGAAAAATATATGATGGTTGGTAGTACAACAAAAACGAGGTGGCGGGAAAGAATGGTCCACAACAATCAAGTCTGGACTTTCCAATCCTCTCACAAAATTCATGCTCGAACAATGCACCCCTTTTGTTACTAGGGCATCGCAGTAGTGGTGGTATGCGAGAGGTCAACTCTCTCGAGCACCTGTCGTTGTAGTATCTATAGTAAAAAGATAGTGCATCGTATTTCATAATTTCCGTCTAAATGATGGAGTCTGTGCCTATATAAACATTAACATTCCTGTAACACGTCTCGAAAGCCTTGAATCTCTTAACTTCGATGTTCTATGTCCTAAGATCTTTCTTCCTACTACTATAATTAACTTGTGTTTCTGCTACTGCCCCCCAATAGAACAGATTTTTATTTTCTCCTTGAATATCTTACTACTTCTCACGAGACTGTTACTTCTCATTCAAACGCCGAGGTCCTCTATTGAGGGGTCTTCAATGTACACCAATGTACTGATACAGGTGGGAAGAAGGCCAAATAATTCGGTATTCTCGACGAACTGGAATAGTTGATTAAGGAACCTACACACATACCAGACAATCCTAACCAATTCTTGAACATTCTTGACCTATAATTCACCACTTCTCCTTCTCGCCACAAATACAAAAATTTTCCCTGCTACCGGTAACTGAAAACGATCTTGTAACTCTTAATTATAACATTTTTTTCCAGCAGCTCCACCATGTCCTAAACGTACTTTCTGGCACTTTAATGGGGCTAATTTGGGGGCATTGCGTCTCTTTGCTGCCTACATTTGGTATTAATCCTGTTCTGACTCTGAGGACGCTTCTTCGACTGCTGAAAAAGTATGGGCCGTGATCTCCAAGGGAATAGGTAGGTTCATTCCATCTTCTACTGAATCTTTTTTTCCCCTCAAAACCCGTGGTTCTATGGCACCTGTTCTCGTGCTCTTCAGGATAGAGACAAGCTTATCGGGAGTGGGAAAAACTTTCGTTCTCCTATCACTCTTGCTAATTTTCGTTCAGCTCGGAATCGTTGTAGGGATATTATCCTCGACAGGCTAAGCATACTTTCACCAAAGGGAAGTGCGCTGCCAACCATGGTTTTACTACTGAGGAAAATTAATGGCCTCGTGCCAAAATCCTCCCCACCAAAAACTTCTGTGAATCTGTTTTCCTCCTCTTATTCGCTCTGATAAATCTGTACTAACACTTCTTCTGAAATGGCTAATCTCTTCGGCCTTCTTTTTCATTTAATTTCACCCTGGACGATTTTGGTATACCCTACTCCTCCTCCCCTCAGGTATCCTATGGCTCTACTTATCGAGCGCATGAGATCCCCAGATCTATGATCGTCAGGAAGACTAGTGGCCACCCTTCTTTTGGATTGGGTTGAATCCAACGCTAAAAGACTAATAATATTTCCCCTACTTTCAAATTCCCTTGACCTCTATCTCTTCAATGAGACGTTGGCGTGTTATCTCTTTTCTCAAGGGAGTTGACCTTTCGCATTCCCTCACCATTGCGTCGCCCTACTAGCACAAGGCTTGATCTCTCACCAATTTTGTGTAAATTTTGGACCAGGCTTGTTCGTTGCAGTGCCTCTTCCCCTTTGAAAATTACCGATTACTGACTCCGACTTCCGACTCCGGACTCCGACTCCACCCTCTAGAAAATTATCTATATGAAAAATATAATATGATATATATATTATATATATATAATATATATATATAATATATATATATAATATATATCTATATATATATATATATATATATATTATATATACAGATATATATATATATATATATATATATAGTATATATATATATGAGAGTATGTGTTAGCCTGTGTTAAATAGTAGTGAGTACTGTTTGGAATAAGAATATAGATCTAAAAGTAAAATGTGGGCTCAGATGACAATCTTAGGGGCGTGTTAGGTGAGTGTGAGAAGAATTGATAAAATTAGAAGCTGAAAGTGTTACGGAACCCAAGATATTGCTAAAAATTCGGTACGGCAGGATAGTAAATCTGAAATATTACAACTCATGGAAAGGTTGGATATAGCCGCTGTAGGAGAATCTAATAGTAGTACTATGTTGAATCGAACGGCTAGAGGTCCGATGAAAAAGTGGAATTGAGTCCAGTAAAGAAATGCTTGGAGAGAAGAAAGGGAGTTTGGTAGAGCGAGAAGAAAGGTGCCATAATAGGAGTGAATGGCGTTTTGAGGGGTATGGTTGTGGTCCCACCTGGGCCAAGATTACCCACATTGACGAGATCGCCATAGTTGAGGGTCCTCGCTGTCCCGGAGCTATTAAAGTGGTTTTCTAAATGCGACGATTCTCACTTAAAAGTATTAAATACTGAGTGAAGGCTGGGCTATCTTTTTTACTTTCGAAAGCTTTTTATATTACTTCTGTTTCTAGTGCATGCTTCGGAAACAACGTTCAGAAGAAGAATGATGGTTACAAGATGATGATGATGATGATGATGTTATAATATAAGCATATTCTTAACCTGAGGATGGAAAAAAATTTCGGAGTGTTTTAGAAAAGAAGTCATACAAATTCCTCATATTTATACCATATTTATATATTTAAAAAAATAATATATATATATATAGTATAATATTAATATATATATAATATATAAGTAAATATATATTAATCATATATTATATATATATATTAATATTAATATATATATATATATACTTCAATAAAAGGATAAAATAAACTAACATTAAATAATAATTGAAAATAAAAAAAAAAAAGATAATTTTATTCATAATAAAAAAAGTCCTGACTTTAAGCTCTATCAGAACAACTCATGGAGAACACCTTCGTTATATTTAAGCATGGATGAACCACTCATTTAAGCCCAGTTCTGGCTAGATCTTCTTCTTTCATGTAGAATTGAAAAAGTTTTGCTTGAGCTTTCAGCAAGTAGTAAATATGTTTGGATTTCTCACATTTGAGCTAGTAAATGCCTAAAATCCTTAAACAATCTAAAATATGACTGCACATATCAAATTTATTTCCAAAATTGGCAAAATTTTGGATAAATTTAATAATTTATAACTTTATAAAGATTAGTAATATGGATCTTCTTGATCGCGAACTGATCTCTAAGACTGGTTGAAAAAACACTCATCAAGAATATTAATTGTAATTGCCCTATATCTTTTCATTTATCTCACAAGAAGCATTATCAATTTCTTCATTATCAGAAAGTAGAAGTTCTGTTGCAACTTCCAAAATGTTGAAAATGTTTCGTTGATGTTGCTTGAAAACCCCTTCTAAACAACACTCACATTTCCAATATTTGATTAAAGCCATTGCTGTCGACAATTATGGAGAATGCAAGTAATACATAAGGAAAGAGTGTTTGAGAATAAAGTTCACAAACATAAATAAAGTAAACTGTATACCAAATTTGCTTTTGCTTAAAGACTTGAAAAGATCTAAGTTTTTATAAAAGGTTTAATATCTTGATCCATGAAGTTTCCTCTTAAGCTCAACAATCTTTAATAATTTCATAGGTCCGATAACAAATCAATCGAAATGTTCCACCTACCTTGTGTCGCCCTTTCGTGAGCTTTGTCCATTTGTGTCTGGGAAAATCTTTTCTTTTTTTCTTTTAAATAGTAGTCGGCCTCTTGGCAATCTAAAATAGCAACATTAGTTGCATTCATGGCCATAAAGTTTTAATGAGCTTTAGCGTTCACACTGAATGGTTGAACGTATGAACATCTAACTGCACTGGTATATTTTCACAGCTTTATAATTACGGAATTTCTATTTTATATATTTTATGCTTTTTTACAAACCAATTCATATCAGTCCTGCCAATCAGAAAGTTAATATTATATATCCAAACTTCCGTAGGATTTACCTCAAGTAGAGATAAGAAACAAATAACCAGTAAAGGCAACATGGACCTATCGAGACTGTCCCAGTCAAACATATCAAGATGTATTCTCAAATTAACATGCCCATGCGAACAAACACAACCCTACACCACAACCCTAAGGCCCCTGTCAATTCCTAAACAAAGGTCAATAAAATATATACGCCAACACTACCAAAAGTAAATTCTTTAGCTAAGGTTCAATCTAACCCACAATACAAGCTTTAATAAAGTTATTTGTGATACTGGTAGTACAACATGCGGTTTTATTTAATAACTAACTAAAAACCGCCACTCTACGTCAGAAATACTATATGATGCACAAACAACCATATACCTATCCATATCCTTTTCTTTTAATGTTAGCAACGTACAGTCACACTCAACAAAACTCCTGCGAGGAGAAACTCATTCAAAAAAATTATTAAACACTCTAAACAGAATGAAGCAAGTACACGTTTCCTACATACATTGTTGTCCCCAGAAAAAACAAGTTTCGTATTAATTATATTTATAGACTTGCTGGTATCATGTTTCCCTATGACGGGAGTAATTGAAGCGACATAATGCATCATCGTACATCTTGGCAGTTGGAGCAGAGAGAGGAGGCAATTCGAGAGCGTGGTGGAGTTGTTTGGGGAGTTGTTGGAGGAAGCAGGGATTGAGATGAACATACAGAAGACAGAGCATGATTAACAGTAACCGGTAGAAAATGAGGAGGATGAGAATGATGTGGACGAGATGGAGGAATGTGAAGGAGGTAAATACCTGCAATTATTCGAGGTTGTTTTAACAGGAAGGGAGAAGTGTGAGAAGAGATACGCAAAATGGAATAATATGATTATTATGAAAGCCGGTTATACCTCATGATGAAGAATTAGAAACATCGGAATAGAGCGTTAAAAAAAGTATTTTAACGAGCATTATGACTCCACCACTGACTGTACGGAGCGGAAACATGGACAACAAAGAAGAGAGGAAGAAGATATAGAATACAAGCGCGGAGATGAGATATTAAGAACTACTGAAGTGTGAGAAGAGCTTCCATAAGACGAGACAGAATACAATGAAATGAAGTTATTAAGAGAAAATATAGTGCCTTTGAAGAAGATGAAACTAAAGATGATTTGTGGGAGATTGAGATCGGTCGGGACATCTGGAAGATCAATGGTAACAGGAGAGAAATAGCACGAAAGAAGATGAATGATCACCAGAGGCAGAAGACCAAGGAGAAGACCGAAAAAGAGATGGGCGGAATCGGTGGGGACTCTCTGAATGATGTCAAGCCTACCAAATATGTGAGCGCTGAGCAAGCAGAAGCTAGCGAAATAGAAGAGGAGAGAACTCTGTGTAGAAAATGCTGCCGCTGCTGACAGGATGAAGAAATCCTTCCTGGGAGAGGAAGAAAGAATAATATATATATTAGTATATACTAATATAACTATATATATAATATATATTATATATATATATATAGTAACTATAAATTTATGTATATAATATATACTATGTGTATATATATAATAGATATATATATATATATATATACTCATATATATATATAATATATTGAATATATATAATAAGCCACTTAAACTAAGAAATCTTCACCAACTACAGATATGTTTCTCATTTCTATTAATAAAACATACACTCTTAAAGACCTACTATAACTCTTCTAGTTGATAAATGGTATATACTATAACAATATAACTTAATAAATTAAGAGACCTTTAACGCCTATCAGAAAAACGCACTTGATAAGTTACATATCAAAGAACCTATCTAGGCGAACCGGCAAGGCCCACGGGATAAGATCCAACTCTTAGCATTATACTATAGATCCCAGATGGTTTGGATTATGTTAAAACACCTCACTTCAAAGTATTAACTATATATGAGGATAGTTATAGTTTACTAATACCTCTAGAACTCTTTATACGAACATACATATATACTACTACTACTACTGTTTATCCAAATACTATATAAGTATATATCATTATTTATACTATTTAAATACATATAATATATATTTAATACTGAAAAATAACCCCTTAAGTTAATTTCACCCTGCTGGGAATGAACCTGGGCCCAGGTTCTACATTCCAGCCAGGGTGAAATACTTTAAGGTCGTTCTTTTTATCACATACCTGAGTTTACACTCGTCGTAGAGGTATAGAATGTGAGATGAGCACTCTCTACGTAATATTATCTATATTCTCCACCACATTATATTATATCTTATAGCAATTATATATATATAATATAATATATATATATATTAATACTCATATTATATATACAGTGCTTATATAAACCTTCGATATACTTCTCTTTAACAATCACCTATAATACTAATCCACATTATTTATCGTTATCTGCCTTCTACTTATCCACTCGAATACATCTATATCGAATCCTATCACTAATAATTAGTATATATAAGTCACCTATACCTTCCACTATTCTATCATATCACGTCTATACCATCAATGATATTTATTCTATTCCAATCATAACAAATACTTATCACTTATTATACTATACTATAATATATATATTATATATATTATAATATATATATATATAATAATATATATATATATAATAGATAGATATAATAGATACTACATTACTAGTTACATGAACTTACATCTATAGTGTCATCTAATGAATGAGTTAGTTCTTAAAAATAGAATAGCATCTGCCAGGTTCTCCCTCATTTTTCCTCTTCTGGTCTATTTTTATAATGCGAATGAGGCTCTATATGTTTTGCCATGATATCAGCTAATTTTTTTAAGTAACACAGCAATGTGCTAGCTTCTCTGTACAACGTCCTTGATACTCTCAATTTGATAAATCTATTTCAGTCCCTTATAATTTGCAAAAAATATTTATTTAAAGTTATGAATTCCTAAAATTATAGAAGACCTTGACCATTTTCTAACCAATGACCGCTTTCGAGTTTTCGACTAGCTCTTCAATATCTAGAAGCTTCCATACTAATCTTGAACTTCTGCAAGAATGATTGAAATAGTATACGGTTGATAGTTCGTAGTTCATCACTTTACATGCTTGTTTAATGTATCCTTTTTTCTGAATCTCAAACCACTTTAATACCAAATGGCCACATTGCAAAAGTGCAGATTGCTTTTCTGTTGTTGTCTTCATGTATAAGCTCCCCTACCCCTGTGATGGATCCACGTTGATAAACCAGCAACAGCTAGTATAATATCTTTGTCAATGAGAAAATTTCTCTTCTGGTACCATGGAGTCTTTTATTCCTCAGTATCTTAAATATAAAGATGGTGTATAATGTTGAAGTCAAGTTATACGATTATAATCCAAATGACAACATAAAGAGTCTGGTTAAAAATCTTCGAAGTTTCCAGCAATTGCATTTTGTGATATGAACTTGTATGAATTAATGATTTATTGAAGTGATGAAGTCATCTGGGAATCACAATTTAAAACTTTGTCAGTTTAAAATTTCCGACTCCAACTCTATCTTGAAATTACCGACTCGAACTCGACTCCGACTCCGATGGGTACGACTCCGACTCGACCTCTTGAAAATTACGACTCCGACTCCGACATCCAACTCCCACCCTCGGTTCAAAACATAACCGACTCCGCCGACTCGCGCGACTTCCCACTCCGAACTACCGACTCCGCAACCCTGGGCAAGGTGCTCGAGGGAGCTATCACCGCGTATCTCCACCGTTTTACGTCGCGCTCTCGTAGAACTAGGCGGTCTGTAATCTGCACATGAGTAGCTGTGTTGATTACGTTACTCCAGGCTATCCGCTGCGTGTATTCGCGTTCTTTCTTGCCACAATCTGTTCTTTGGAATTCTCTTCGATCTTCTGTGTTTCCTACTCAATTTACTTTCCCTCACTTTAAAGCCTGCTCTGTGCTCATCTGCGGTAATTTATATTATTGTTACTTCCCTGAGGCTTGTAACACCCCCTCCATTGGAATAAGGGCTTGCGTTCCCGTGATGTGAGAGCAGGTCGACACTTAAATATATATATATATATAATACTACCATACATATATATAACTACTATAGTAAGTATATTATAGTTTATTTTTATAAATATAACTACATATATAAGATATATAATATATAATATGTATATATTATATATATATATACTTATATATACTACCTAAATAATATATATAATATCATATATATATATATATAATATGATATATTAAACACAAATAGTTTGAACTTTTCTCTAGTAGTAATTCGGCTACTGGTGATTATAGTTTGTGATGCATGTTCTATATTGTAATCCTAAGAATCAATCTTTGCTTTAGCAGAGGAAAAAAAATATTCTTTTGATCTAAAGATTCACAATATTGCAACCTCTCGATCTCCCATTGATGTGCTGCTTCCGAAAAAAAAGATATCAGACAGTCACGTTAAAATATGGAATGACGTGAAGATAATTGGGAAAAATAATTGGAATGGGGAAAAAATGAATGAAATTAACTTTAGTTATTCTTATTAAAGTAGATTTAAAAAAGATGATTTAAAAAAACTTTGACGGAAAAACTGAAATATTTGAAAATGTTAATAAAATCAGGAGCAGTAGACCAAATGTCCACAAATGTCGGGTCATATCATGACACAACACCCACCACCCACACCCCACACCCACCACCCCCATAATATATATCTAGTTACTTATATATTAATTATATATATATATATACATATATACTACATCATATAATATACTATAATAGGACAAAATACTAACATAGATTATGTTATATAACTTATATTATATAAAATTACTACTATTAAACTACAGAGCGTAAAAGTCAGGGTACCTCAATCTTGCGCCTATAGTACTATATTATACTTATCCTATATAGTATATATATATATAATCTTATATATATATATATATAATATATATTATATATATATATACTTATATATATATAACCTGCTTACTATATCTATAATATATATATATTTATTATTATAACCTTATATTCCAAATATAATCTTCAATTTCCTTTCTTTCTTAATTAAATTAAAATTAATTAAATTAAAATTAAAATTTCAGTAATAAATTTATTTTTAGAAAGAAAAGTCTTTTAATTCTTTTAGCTATGAAGCCTTATGAAAACTCATCTCTCCCGATCAAATGGGGAAACCTTTCATAAAAGGCTTGTTCTAATATCTTTAAATTTTCATGGCGTAGAAAAATGAATTTTGATTAAGTTCTTTTTAAAATCTTTAGACAATCTATTCCATTTTAGAGAATTAAATTTCCTAGCTTCTTTAATATGTTGATTGTATTTTGAGTCTTAGTGAAGTTTATATTTGAATATAAGTTTTAGTTAATTAAGCCTGTACTTTGATTGTATTAATTACTCTCTTAGTTAATTAGAGGTTGGATAATCTTAGTTTCGGCAATACACTAAATGCGTTTAGAGTATTGGTTACGTCTGTATATTAATTAAAGTTATAGTTACATCTGCACATTGGATTGATTATAGTCTTAGTAACGTTTATACGCTCATTGCGTTTAAAATCATAGTTGCGTTTGCATATTGATTTTAGGTTTCGATTTTATCTTAGGTGTTGGTTCGATTTTATCTATACGTAGGTTTGGAGGGAAAATTCGTAGATTTTAAACTTTTTAAATTTTCTTCGAATTCGCACCAAATAAAAAGTAAATCGCAGCTTTTTCCAATCTCCTATAACGTCGTTTGCTGGTGTTTTTAACGTGTTTCTATTGTTTTGCCTTGTATTTTTATTTTTAGAAAAACCATGTTTTAAACATCTTGGACTTCACCTCCTTCAATTTTGGCCAATCGAAATGAGACCTGAAACTTGCAACAGTACACAGATGGGTTTATTGTCAGAAATACTTTATCCAGATTTGTGTTATATGTCTGTCACCAAAACCCAACTAATTTTTTTTTCCAAAAAATGAAATATTGCGATAAAATTTTTCCTGGTCATATGAAGAACATGAAATTTTCAGGATATATGTTGTTGGGATACACCTTTTTTTACTTATATATGATATTTAAAAAATCTTTTTGAAAAAATGAATGATCTGAAAAGGTGTATATCCCCGCTTTGAAAATTTGACATAGATTGAATGAGCAGAAAAAAAATCGTTTAAAAGAAAACAAATGACAAAAAAAAAACAAAAAAAAAAAAAAAAAAAAAAAAAAAAAAAACAGCAACTTTTGAAAAAGTGAATAATAAGAGTGAACAATAAGCATTTTTCCTGTTCATATCAAATCAAATATCAATATCAAATTTTTCAAGAACAATGTAGTTGGGGAGATACACCTTTACTTACATAATATTTTGGTATACTTTAAAAAGAATTTTTTTTTAAATTTCCAATAAAATTCTTTTTAAACTTTCCCCATGCCCAGAGGGAAAATTTTTGCATATACAAAAATTATTTAAATAAAAATGTGTATCTCCCCCAACTACATATGCCCTGAAAATTTCATGTTGATCGGATGACCAATAAAAACTTTACGGAATTCAAGTATTTCTGTGATTTGGTGGTAGATATCAAAAATCTGGATAAAGAGTTCACAGGTAATAAATCCATCTATGTACTGTTCAAGTTTCAGGCAATTTGGACAAAAATTGTAGAAGGTCAACTCCAAAATGTTGAAAACATGTTTTTTTCTAAAAAAAAAATAAAAATAAAAAGCAAAACAATAGAGAGGAGAAAAACACCCGAAGGTGACGTTTTAGGAGTTAGAAAAAGCTTGAGTTTGCTTTTATTAGTGCAAATTGGCTGGAAATTAAATAATATATGCCAAATTTAAAATCTACGAATTTTCCTCCCAATACCTAAACCAATATCGAAACCTGGCCTTTGCAGTCTTGTGTTATCTATACAAAGATTACATTTAGTCTTGACTAGGGTTAGCCTAGCACCGCACCGTACCGCACCGCACCGTACCGCACCGCACCGTACCGCACCGCACCGCACCGCACTGCATCGCACCTCTGCTTCAATGCGCACCACGCTCGGCGCCGCAACGCACCACCCAGCAACTCACCTCTATATTTCAACTCAAGCTTCTATGATCTTCTATGTCAAACATCATACGTCCACCATCGCATCGGTGACACCTGCGAATGTCGTACGCCACACCGCACCGCATCCGCAGCAAACTCACTCCTGCCATAAGTCAATATCACAGCTGAGAGCTATAACCTCTGCTAACTGCTCTACACAATCCAATCAACCATCGCATTTCTCTACGAACACATAGAGACCAACTCAGACACTCCCGCACCGCACCGCACCGCACCGCACCTGATGCGTCAGCCAACCCTAGTCAATGATTTCATTTATAGTAATCGTTACATCAAATAATTGCTAAGTGCTAAATAGGATGGTGATTGGAGAAAGGAGACTAGAGACAAAATTATGGAGTATGTCAGTCTAAATTGAAGTGCAGCAATCATCAAAAGCTACAGATGTTAATGTGGAGGCGATTTCAGTGATGAGCCGAGTAGTGAAATCATTCCAGTGTATAGACAAGCCGGTGCAAAGACTAGCAGGAGTGTGGAACCGTTTCGTCTGTTGCGAGACGAGGATTACTGGCTTGATCTGATAGCTCCCGTCGATGGACCGTTTGGAAGATTGACAAGAGACCAGATGGACTTGGTCTTAACGACATTCATTCCTCTCTGCTGCCGCACTTTGGGTATTTGTTGTCTGAAGCTGTTTTGTTCGTGACCAGCATGTCACATGTGTTTCGGGAGGGCCCGATTGGTTGGAATTGCACCAAAAGGAAGTGTACTGACCTCCTTAGATCTCTTACTGATAAAATTTTCTGGCCCCTTGCCAAAGTAACTAATGTAAATCTTCCTTTCCTCCTCTTATTCCCTCTGACGGATCTGTACTTAATACTCCTTCTAAAAAGGCTAATCTTTTCGACCTCCATTTTGCATCTAATTTCATCCTGGATGATTCTGGCAATTCTCCTCTTACTCCTTCTCTTCTCAGGTGTCCCATGGCTCCGAATGTGATTACACATGATTGAATGCTTGAAATCCTGAGATCTATGAACGCCAGGAAAATAATGGCCCGGACGACATTCTTCCTCGTTCGGCATTAC
>JABUQX010134491.1:0-43237 GCA_015478945.1 Trachelipus rathkii | reverse complement strand
GATTAATTATTTATATTTCTTGTAAAGCTTTTAAGACCCTAATTATTATAGATTCATTCTTCTTCTCTTAAGGAAAATAACAATACATTTCTATATAAAATAGTATTAATACATAATAATATAATAATAATAATATAATATATAATATTAATAATAATAATAATAATATAAGAATCTAATATCAATTAAAATAATAATAATAATACTATAATACATAATATAATAATAATAATAATAAAAATGACATAAGAGAAAGAAAAGAATATTAAAGAGGAGAAAGAGAGAAAAAATATTATAAATGAAATATTATAACAATATGATTAATAATATGATTAATAATGGAAAGCTTACAATAAAATCTCTACAACAGTAAAAACAAACAAAAAAAAAGGTAGTAATTCACTCGCTCTATAACATTTATATCTTGTAAAACCCTAAGTCAACAATTAGATGTTTAGCATATTTTTCCTAACATATATATACTATCTTACATAGTATATATATATATACTAGATATAATTTATAAATATACTATATATATATATAATATTTATGTATATATATATATTATATATATATATAATTATATATTATAGATGATCGTAATTTGTGCTAGCAACTGAACTTTTGTGGCGTTACAACAACCCCTCCTTGAATAGGGTCTGCCTGAGTGGTGGTGAAAACTGCATTATATATATAATATACTATATATATATATATATATACATAATATATATATATTATATTTAATATAGTTATATATATACTTTATATTATATATACTCATTATATATATATATCATATATATAATATATAAACTCCTATATACATTTATACTTACTATATATATATATATATATATATTATATATATATTTCTGAAAACTTAACAGTTTTAAATTTAACTTACATTTTAGTGAACATCACCCCTTCTCCTCTAAACCTTATTTCTTATTCTTAACCAAAACTTACATGTTTTGAACGTTCTTATATCAAACCCTACTTATTTTCCTCTTACTGTCTCTATCTTCAATTTCTAACCAAAGGTGTGCCTGTGAATAGTATACTGATGTTTGTTCTCGTGTCTCGGATTTAGGGTCTTCCGAACTTTCTACTATATAGCTTAAGCTATCCTGTCAATCTGCTACTAAATTCATCTGTTCTGTATATCTGTCTCCTAATTCAACTGTCTATTCTAAATTTTTAGCCTATGTAAGGTCCAAATTAGAACACATTCTCTTTTCCTGAACTTTCTCTGAAATTATTATTCTTGGGGATTTCAACGCTCGCCATCATCAATGGTTTTCCTCTTATTCTCAAGATACAACTGGTGAACTTGACTACCATTTTTCTATCCAGAATACCTCGAGGAGTCTGTGCAGCTCCCTATTAATATCTTTGATCGTCTTGGAGATGAACTAAACATTTTAGACATTTTCATAACCCCTAAGCATTCTCAATATACTTTTAAACTCTTTCTTTTTTTTGGTTCCTCTTATCACCTTTTTATCTCTCTTCAAATTTTCCGCAGGAGAACTCCTGCATACGGCGATGAAACGTTTTTGGCTTTCGGTGCTGCTCATTGGTTCGATTTGCGGTCGTGCTTCTTTGATTTGACATAGATTGACTACCGTGGTTCTCCCTGTCATGGAGGTGTATATTCCATATAATTTCCCTTCAACTAAACCTATCAATCCTTGGTTTAACTCTGCTTGTTATCGTGCTATTCTTCATATGGACGCTGCCTTCAGGAATCACCGTTATTTTCAATCTTCAGAAACTCACGCAACTTATATTTCATCCCTGAATCGTGCAAAAACTTTTCTCCGTGGCAATAAAAATTCTTTTTCTCTGTAGAAAATGCAATAATATTACTGGTTCTCCATCCTCGCGTCCTTTCTGGCATTTCCCCCCCCCAAAAAAATGCTAACACTAACTTTGCTTCCTTCTAATTCTCTAGCATCTTCTGACGTCACAACTGCTGTTTTACCTGAACACTTCTCTCAAACCTTTGCCTCTAATTTCAAATTGTACTATTTTGGAGCTATTCCTCCTTCACCACCTCCCTCAAACTCTTCTTTGCTTACAATTGTAATTCCTTCTAAAGATGTTATTTCTGCTCTCTCTAAACTCAATTGGAAAGATCTTATTGTTCCCTTTCTAAAATAAGCTTCTGAGAGAATGGATGCCCCGAGGAGCCTCCAGAGTTTCTTTACGCCGCCCCTGTTGTTTCCTCTTTATAGGGGTGTCGTTTGCCCGTGTATGGAGTATGCCTCACACATCTATGGTGGTTCCACTCATACATCTCTTCTTGAAAAAGTGGGGTCTATAGTTTTTTTATCTTATTAACTCTCCTGCTCTCATTCACTCTCCCAGTCATATATATATATATATATATAATATATATTATTATATATATATATAGTATATATATATATATATCAATTAGTTATAGTATATATATATATATATATGCTATATATACCTAGCTATATCCTAAAATACGTATACCCAATACTTATATAGTATTACATATTAATTATATTATTATATATTACTAATATACTATTTATGATATATATATATATATATACTATATATATTATAATATACTATTTATAATTATATATACAAATATATAATATATTACTAGTATATATATGTATATATTCATCTCGGTAGGTTTTGATGTCATTAAATACTACGTAAATTATATATCATATAATAATATATATATAATATATAGTATATAATTATATATATACTAATGTAAGATATTTACTAAACTATATACATTTATATTTCTCTATCTATTTATCGCTAATTATATATATTGATATAATATATATATATGTATATATACTATATATATATATATTTATATATTATACTACTTATATATATAATAATATATATCTATATATACCTATATTTAAGATTATATATTAATATAAATATATGCAAAACAAAGTGTTCCATCTGATGTCGTATTTAATTATGTATTCGACGTATTCTGAAATTGCGCGAAGTTATCTCTCGAACTAGATCCTTAGGTGTTACACAGCGGCCAACGTTTCTTCCATGTCATAGCCGGAGTACCGGAAGTCCATTTCCTTGAAGAGTTTAGTTTCACGCGTTACATTAAATATTTTTTATGGTTTTTCAGTTTCGTATAAGATGACCCTTCAAACTTCATTTTCAACTTAGCGAAGAGCGGTTAGAAATCGAACGGATACTAGGATCTGGGCTGTTATGGAGTATGTGGAAAGCACTTGAATGTTTTTCCTTCGCCAGAAATTCATAATTGAGGAGCGCAGTGTGAGATGGAGCTTTATCGTGGTGCAGCACCAATGCGTCTGCAATGTCTGTTCTGATTCGTTCCTGAACTCGTTTTGGCGAAGTGTGTTCAAAACAGTCTTGTAAAAGGTGATTAACCCTGTCTGTCCTGAGTACAAATTTCATTGAAACACAATACACGGCTGTCGCATTAAAAACATAATCAGCTGTTTTTCACCCAATCTGGTCGATTGCTCGATACCGTGGCCTTTCTTCGGACAAGGGAGAATTTTTTGTATTCATGAATGCCATTCTTCCCTTTACCATTTGGTTTCAGGATCGCACTCAAAAACCTATGATCATCGCCTGTTATAACTTGTATCCCAAAAGAATTCGGTGCTCCATTCTCGAACGTTTTCAAGTTACAATCTTAACAAATTGTTGACCTTTTGTCGCTTTCTACCTGAAAGAGAATACCGAGCTGGGAGGAAGTATCAGAAACTCTTAAGTTATTCTCGAACTCATCCCTACCTTTTAAATAGACGAGACTTGCAGCTGTATGACGCAAATATGTGTTCGTAAACATTATTCGCACTAGAAATCGTTGGACAATTGGAATTCAAGATCATCTCCACTGCGTTTCACCTTGTCGAATCATTTCGCCTTTCAACTAAAAAATCGTGTGCCATATTCATATATTCCTGAAAATGGTCTGAATATTTCTTTGGCTTACAGGAACCTAATCGCCTCAACAGAAAGATATTCTGCTATGAACTTCGATATTGGAAAGTGAAAAAACTCAAGTTTGGCTGTTGACAAGACTTTGAAAACAGTGTTAATAAACAAATTAACTTTTCGGCACCATTATAACGGGTTCCGAATTTTTACAGAATGATTGCTCGGTGAAATGATCATTCTAACAAAAATACATTCATCTGGAAAAAATATTTGGTGATACTTCCATTGCCCCTTAATAGCCCCGGCTATAGTATAACCTATATACGTATATATCTATATATTATATATATATATATATAAATATATATATAATATAGTATATATATTCATCTAAATATCATACTATATTTTTATATAATCCATATAATATATGCTTATTATATATATTATATACTATATTACTTATATATAATATACACACAAAGAAAACTGCTCACAACATTTACCTCAAACTTGAACAGTTTATAGTTCTCAGTTGTCACTGAAAGAGATATTGAGGTACCATTCTCCGGTCAGAGGAACACTTCTTAAACTCTGTCAAAATGAGAAGGTATACTGTTCCCCCATCATATAATATATAATGTATATATATATAAACACGCGAACAAATTTAATTTTAAGTACTATTATATATATATATAATATATATATAACTAAATAATACCTATATATATATATATACTATATATATATTATAACGTATATACAATAATATAATACTAAATACTATATATATAATATATATATCTATATACCATATATATATATTACTACATATACTAATAACTATATATTTATATATTATATCACTTATAATATATATTAGTATATATATTCATATAAACCGTTATATATATATATATATTATATACTACCACATATATATATATACTCAGTATATAACATCTACCCGTAATCGGTATATCACATCTTTAACTTAATTTACGTAGGAATATAACATATACACTATACTACGTGGGACTACTACGTGCCGTAGTAATACTACTCTACTCTATAACACGCTACTACTACAGCTACTGATGTATACGCCTAGAAAAAATACTCATCGGTATATTATATACTATATTACTATCATATATAATACTATATATAATATTCTATATATATATATATATATAATATATATATATCTATAATTAATATATATATATTATATATATAATTACTATATACTTAATCATATAATAAATAATTTATATTTACTAATTATACACTATATAATATAACTATATATATATAATAATATATATCATTTACTACTTACTATTATATATATATATATATTATATACTATAATATATATATATTAGCCTAATCACAATTTATTTCGCAAATTAATTTATGAAACTGTTTTGAAAGAATCATATTATATTTATTTGTACTATTATTTTTATTTTAATACTTTTCAAAGATTCTTTTAATTAATTGATGGAGAAAAGTATAAGTTAAAATTTATAATTATATCTACCCAATATTTATCGTAAACTTTCGGTCGAATGAAATGTAAGTTCTGATTTTGTTAGAGAACAAAACTAACAAATACCCTGTTAGCGGGCCGACTGGGTAGTTTAATTCCCAAGCCGTTTATAATATTATATATTATATATATTTATTAATCTATATATATACTATATATATACTCTATATAATATATACTATATATATATATACATTATACTCTGATAATAATATTATTATATTACTATATAATACATCTAATATATATATATATAAGTAACTACTATATAATATATTATAATATAATATATAATATATATAATGATACTATATATATTATATACTATATATATATATATATATTATAAATATTATTAGTATCATCAATATTGAATATAATATATATACTATATATTACTATATATATCAATATATATATATATATAATATATACTATAATATTATAATACTATATATAATATATATAATATACATCTATATCCTATATATACTATATATATAACTGACGTATATAATATCATATATATATACTAATATATATAATATAATTATAACTCTTTTCTATATATATAAACGTATATACTCCTAATATATAATATATACTATAGATACTTGTACACTATATCATATATATTACTATATATATATTTAATACTCATATATATTATATATAATATATATATAATATATAAAATAGTAGTATAAATATACATATATAATAGTATATATATATATATATATATATAAACTGCTATAGATATACCTATACTACCTACTATAGTACATCTAGTACTACTTATAGTAATCATATCATAAATACTATTCTATATATATATATCATATATATAGCTTTAAGCTAAAAGTATAGATTACAATATAATTATATATTATTATATATATTATATACTATATATATATCATATACTTATATATATACTATCTATATTAAATACTATATACACATATATATATATAATATATTTATAATATATATTTATATATACTAATATATATATATAATTTATATAATATATAATATAATTATATATAATATATATATCAACGTATACTATACTAATATATAATATTATATATATTACTAAACTTAATTTATATATATATACTATATACTATCACTATAGTATATATATATATATATATATAAGATATATATTATATATACCTATATACTATATATATAATCATATTATATATATACTTTATATACTATATTAATATATATATATAAATTATGAATGAGTAATTCATATATATATAATTTACTATATATAATTATATATATATATATATACTAATTATATATCATAATATATATTTTTAGGTTTCTCTATTGGAAGGTAACACTACTATAAAGTGAGCATGTTCTGTTAAGGGTCCGTCAGAGCCAGGTGTGCCAAATTTGATTGGATACAAAACTATTCAAATAGAGGTAATTTGATTTCATCAGATGGACAATTAACTACTCAGAGAAAAAGTACTCTAATGAAGTAATATTTCCTTCTTTTTACATTTGAAAACTCAGTAAGGTTGCATGCTCAATTTTGACCCGGTTTTGAGGACCCTAAACTTGTCTGTTTTGAGCAGTTTTTCTTTTGTGCTTAATATATATAGTTAAATATATATATATCTTATACTATAATATATATACTTATTTATATTATGATATATTAACTATATATATATATTATATATATATATATATATAATATGCGCGTAGTGAGTGCGTCCCGTATTTAAGATCATAAAATATGGTAACCTTACATTGTGGTCGAGGACAAACCGCAATATTATGCAACTTATGCCAACTCTGGTTTTCACTTAAATAAACCTGCACCAACCTTTAAACTATTAATGACTGTTCTCCATCATGGTCCTGTCACTTATGCGAAGATTCGCACACAAAATCTCCAATCCTTTAGCCCCATAAATTAACATTCTTTAATTGAATATCAATGGTATAAAACATTGTGAAGAATTACTCCCCACCCTCATTAAATACAATCTACACATAGCACTTATACAAGAATCAAACCTAACCCAAAACCCTTACCACTCTGAATTTCCCAACTACACATCCCTAAGACAAGACAAGACAAGACAAGACAAGACAAGACAAGACAAGACAAGACAAAACAAGTCGTCATCCAAACATGACCTTGTTAGACATTCATACACAAAAAAATATTCAATTCCGAAACATCACAAATCACACACAACTTCTCATGAACAATGATCAAATATCCAGGTACCAATCAGTAGAAAAACACAACCTAATTATTTTTTATATTTCTCCATCCACATCTCAACACTACCCACGTCATTATATTCCAAACTAATCCACCATAAACTCAATATAATAAATTAATATTGGACACACCTTACATTCACTCAGTATCCTCAATGACAGAAACCAACATACACGAAGACCTTTCCAACACAACCAGAACTTCACGTCCCCCGATATCTCCTTCTATGCCCCCCAAATTTAAGTTGCCAAAACTTAGCAAACCTTTCACGCTCTCTCCTCTGATCCCATCCCAATAATAATCACAATTGAAAATAAGCACCCTACCCACACATCCTTTTAAAAACGTAAATTAACTATAAAAAAAACAAACTGGCATGTCTATACCAATCTTATAGAATTAGATCTAGAGTCCTTCTAAACAACAGACTTTTCTTCTCTTAACAAAGCAATACAACACTTCAATAAAAAAAAATTCTAAAATCATACTAAAAATACATCAGACTTGGTTACCCCAAACAATTCAACTCCAACTTCACTTCAGGAATCGACACAAAGAATCTCCCTCCAACAAAAAAGACAACCAACTTAAGAACAACTAAACCGAATCATAGACCTCAACAATACAATAAATAACAACATAAATCTGAAAAAGAATTTGCAAAATTACATCCAAAAATTAAATCATTAAAACCAACACAGCAAAAATATTCTGTACAATAAAACAAATATCCACACTTCACAAACTCAACCCCACCAAACCACGAGGGCATCTGTAAACAAAAAGATAAAATCTCCAGCCCAAAAATATCAATGTAGCATTATTATGACACACAACTCAAAAATAAACCATATATCCACAAACCACACAATAGGTTAACAATCAAACGTCTTAAAAGATTAAAGATCAACGCATAGAAGTACTCAATGCTACCAAAAACCTTAAAAACTCACAAGCAGTTGAACAAGGATCAAATATTAAATATCCATCTTAAATACCTAGGAACCAAACCCAACACAGCTTTAACTCAAAATTTTAACGTTACATGGCAAATTAACACTATCTCTCCACTCTGGAAACACACACACACATAATTCCCATACAAAAACCAAACAAACCAGCTTCGTACATACCCATTTCATCGTTCTCTACAATACCCAAAGCACTCAAAAGGTTAATTCTAAATAGAATCTCACTTTTCATACCCTGTCAGAAAAACCACATGGAATTAGACAAGAACATTCCACAACCACTCTCCTAACAGATCTAACACAAAACATACAGGGTGTAACCAAAATCATACTCTCCTAGAATCAATTGACATCAACAAGGCGTCTGATACCGTCCCATGTCACCTTTAAACAGAAAAACTATTAAACTTAGATTAAAGCATCAATAACAAGGAAATATTAGCAAATCTATCCAGTCCACGTCTAGAGTCATATATAAGGAAGCCACTTCTTCAGAACATACAAACTAAATAAAGTCTCCCAAGGAGCCATCCTATAGTCAACACTCTTTAACCTTTTCATATATAACCTGCCACATCCCACATCCCTTTCTATAAAAATCAATAGCTATGCAGACGATCTGACAATCACCGCTCAACAATCCTCTATATACTAATACAGGTCATGCAGCAAGAAAATTTCAACCACATATAATGCGTATATATATCATATCAATATCATACTATTATACTGATATATATATATATAATATAGTATAATATCATATATATATAATAATATACTATATAATACTATATAAATATACTAATATATACCTATATATAAGTTTAAGCACCTCTATAATCTAATATATATGGCCACTCATTTATAAGCAGTTGGACTACCAGCTGAGCGAAAATCATAATTACACTCTGCTATCATTATTTTAATAATCAGCGGTAAATCACATCTGATATTTTTGCGGTTAAAACCTAACCTAAACCCAACAACCTAAATATAACCTACACGCTAATGATTAACCTGAGGTCAACGGCAGCTATCTTAACTAACCTATAATATATATTATATATCTATATATTTACGCTATATAATATTAGATACACTATATATATAGCCTATAAATTATTATATATACATAATATATTATATACTAAATAATATAATATATAATATATATATATAACTGGAAGTGTCTATCAACACGCAAAATGACTGCTTCACCACAAAAGTCTTCTATTACATTACTTAACCAAGATAGAAGGGAATCAAGGATCCATCCGAGAGTTTCTCTTTCAAGCAATAGACTCCCTCCCTCTCAATAAATAACCTCCCATCCTTGGCTTGACTTTCGATACACATATGACATTCACCCCCACGATTTCTTGGGAATAATATTACTTCTAGAGCCACACACACAAATTAAACGCACTGAAGGCATTATGGAACAAATTTTGCCCAAAATTAAATCCTTCACAATAGTATACAGACAGTAACTTTGTTCCTTCTTAAACTACGCATCACTTGTCTGGGCTCTTACAATATTACAATCCAATATTTGAACCGTACACAAAATAAAGCTCTAAAAATAACAGACTGCCTTCCCTCCACCACATACTACGAGAAACAAAATTTCTTCCTATAAAAGCCCATCTTGACATGATAGGTTGTCAATTTTACAGTAAATCACTATTAATAGATCCCGCTTTGCATTAAACACTACAACAAACCCATCCACCTAGAAGGAAAAAAATCCCACCAGCAATATGCTACTCTAACATATACAACATACTTTTCCCATTCCCTGCCTCCAAATATTCCCATTGTTATGAGTAGTAGGGGAGTCATTTTGGACACCGTAGCTCCGCCCCTTTTTGACCTTGGACTGACCGCTGGTCATTTTGACCAAGTATTTTTACCTGACCTTGACCTTTTTTGGCACCGTAATTTTTGGAATACTCCAGCTACCTTCATGGGTGTTTTTTAGTGCTTTTTTTTTTTTTTTTTTTTTTTTTTTTTTTTTTTTTTTTTTTTTTTTTTTTTTTTTTTTTTTTTTTTTTTTTTTTTATTTATTTTTTTTTTATTTTTTTTTTTTATTTATTGTATTTTTCGTATTTTTTTTTTCAGAAAAGAACTAGAGAATAGCTGCTAACTCTGCCTGAAGCACAATCCGATCATATTCTATTCAAGGGCTATTTTTCTTTAATAGGTGCTCAAACCTTGTTGACTTGCCCCGCCATTATTGTTTTATATTGCGATTTGTTCAATCTTCGTCATCAATTGTAAACTAATCGTCGCGTTCGTTCGGTGATTGAAGCTCGCAAATTCATCGTCCACGCACAGGTCGTCGCGTTTTTGTTACAAAGATTCCGCATCGCCTAATAGCCGAAAATCGTTGCGGCATGCCCAGCTATGATATCGATATATATATATATATACTAGGCTAATATATATATATATCATACTACCCAAAAAATATATTATATATCATTATATATTTAATATATATCATATATACTACACACACATCACACACACACACACCCGCAAGCCCACGAGGAAGCTACTGACGAAACACACACCATCCCTTCCATCTGCGCTTAAACTTCCTTACCAGCTCAAGCCTCACCGTCTTTATATGTTCGAGTTTCCCATCGGTCATAAATCACAATAGAACTCGACCTCTCCACTACCGAGTGCAAATCCGCTGACCTTTTAACCACACCTCCAGCGCTACGTATTGACTGACATAGTAGAATATAAATTTAATTTCCAGGTTTATAAAAGCAAGTCCGCGGCTTCCCACATAATATATATAATATATAATATATAAGAATAATATAAATTAATAAATAATAATATAATGATAATAATATAATTCTATATATATATTATTATATATCATATAGATTCATATATATATATTAAGAAAAAAACTGAACCATATATATACGTAATACGATATAAATATAAATTATAAGGTATAATATGATGAGAGAGAGATGAGAGAGACGAGAGAAGTGCACGAGAGAAGAGAGAGAGTGCAGAGGGAGAGGACCAGAAGTTTTGTTTGGCGGGAACATTTCGAAGCATTTACACTTTAGACGTGTTATAGACACTGAAATTTTTGTATTTCGAATCATTAAGATAATAAAATGAACTACAGGAGTACCTATGTATTTCTTTCTGTTATAAGGTCTCCGTTATAGAACCCAACGAACGAAATGCTTTAATTCGAACCGTAAAAGCACGTGGAAGGAACCAATGCTTATCATGTTTATCATTTTTCTATGTTGATTTGAATTATACTATTTTTTGTAGTTTTTACTATTTTAAAGGTAACTATGTGTTGTTATGTTGATGTATTCTTGATTAGTGTGCGTGCGCGCGAAGCGTAGACTACGTGGCTTTTTGATCGATCAAACATGCCCCAATCACAACCCGCGAGCCGAGCGGAACGCGAGCGGAGCAATAGCAGAGAGAGAGAGAGAGGACGAGCGAAGGAGAGAGAGAGGAGATGATGAAGCAGAGAAGACTGGATGAGAGAGAGGGAGAGCAGAACCGGTTCGGGTGTGGTATATATAATATCATGAGTATATTATATAATACTGGTATATATATATATACTATATATTACTATATAGAAATGTAGATGAACGGTTGTGTGACCATGATATTCGACATTGACCTTGCCGAATACCCTATACCCAGCCTACACCTAGCCATAACGGCACAACCTGATCTCCTTGTCCTAACATAACCTACCTACCTAACCGTAGCGTACACCGCTACACCTAGCCTACAACCTATCCTACTCCTGCACTAAGCTCCGCCCCGCCTTGATGCCCATCCAGACCTGGCTGCCGGAGAACCGGTATCTGTGCTAACATGAGGTCATGTAGGACCTGACCTGCCATGGATGCTATGCCTAATTAATTTCCATCCTTGCACAACACACACACGCACAACAACGACACACAACACTTATACGCTTAGCGAGATAGCGACACCTTAGATATCATCACGACGACGTGATCATCAACGATTCAGCTATGACACTTATACACACATTCACTAGCATATACACACATTCACTTATGACACTTAATTTACCCATAGGGACACTACATTACAACTTTATACACAAGCGGTCCAAACACACACAATAGCACAACACCCCTTACACTGTGAGTGAGTCACATTCACTATTCGACGATTACACTCACACCTAAGACACTTAACTTAGAGTGTGTGTGTATCTGGCCACATGTATAAACACACCGACAAACCGCTGGTTTGCCATGGGCAATTTTAGCCCATTTCCTGAATTTTAGGGGCACTAAAAGCATGTGGTTATTATATAAATATTGTAACCATAGACCTTAAACAGTAAATCCAGGTAAATCAATAGAGTGTTAAATAAACACCAGGGATAGTATCTTTTGTGTACTCTTTTCTTCGCTTGCTCTAAACTATGTTTTACTGTTTATAACTTATATGGTGCTGTGTGTTGATGTAGTTTATGATTTATATCTCCTATGCAGGGGTAAATCAGTAATCCAAAGGATTTATACAGTGAACACCTGAGGGATTAGTATGGCTTTTATGTTACTGTGTGATTGTTCTAACTCCATGTTTTACTCGCATGTAACTCATCTGTTTTAGCTGCTTTCAACTCACTAGTTTCTTTACTGCCTATACTCATTCATAACATTACATACCGTAAAATCAGTAATCACATTAGAGGTTTACCAAGCTTATGATGTAAGGGCTCCTGTTTTACTTGCTATTAACTTCATGTTTACTCTTTAACTCATGTTTACTGCTTAACTTTCTGCTTTACTTTCCTTCCTCGCTTTCACTGCTTGTAACTCAAATATATTTATCTAAACATTATGTCTTTTTATTTTGTTTTAATACTTTATATTATAATATATATATATTACTAACACATATACAAATATATATATATAATATATATATATATAGATATATAATATATAATATATATATAAGATATATATATATATATAATCATGTCATTCGCGCGAAATATGCGCCTGCGAGGCGAACCGACGGGTGGTGAACCTGGAGATCGGCGCGTGCGGGCGGCACCGGGCGGGCCCGGCGCCGAGGGGTGAAACCCCCGGCCGGCGGGAACGCACTCGGGTGCGGGGGGTTGGCGCCCTTTGCGGGTGGGGCTCATTGTGAGCCCTGGTGGTTAGTTTATGAACTAGTGGAATCTAGATTACTTATGCTACTTCTGTGAAATTAATTACATTATTCCTCAATGTAAGTATTTTATTATAAAATATGATATGCACACTTCAGTAAAATAAGACACTTTTAATTACAATCAGATAACTTGCTGCTGCCCGGCTTAACAACCTAAATGACGCATGCATCTTTAAATGAGTTTGGGTCTAAAAGATAATTAAACACACACCTGCTCCAAAAATCACAAGTTTTAAAACAACGTTAATTTTCAAAAAGACGAATAAACACATAGACATTCTCGCACCAATCTACACATACGAGGTCACGTATAGAATACAGGATTACCCCGACCCCAATTCACAAGTAAGGAAAACATTCCTTTTTACCTGCTTAAAGGATCTTTCGACTCCAGCATGTTTCAGTTTGAACTATAAATTTATCAAGAAATATAATAACAATATTCTCGTCTCACGGGAATTACCTTTTGACCTGGTATCAGGATTAAATTAGCCCGTCTACAAAAAGGCTTATCCTGAATTTAGGCCTAAATTTGGCCTAACGTAGGTATTGCACCACATTTTACAGAAAAAAGATCAGTTGAATATCATTATTAGATAGGAATTAGGCCTAAATCGCCTCGGGTACAAAAAGGATGATCCTAAATTTAGACCTAAAGTAGTTATTCAACACAACTTTTACAGAGAGAGGTCAGTTTTCGTATCTGTAGGAGTGCGGGGTTGTTGTGTTTTTCGTGATGGATTGTCAATGCTACATAATAATAATCATAATAATAAAGGCAATCAGTCGAATCTTTATTTTAAAAAAACTTTGCGAAAATATTTTTAGTTAACATCGATTGAATAATATTTTCTGTAAGTGAAAATTTTATCTTTAAATAAAAAACTATAGGAATGATTTTAGATAAAATACATGTTAGAGCTATAGGGCAACTTTTTTGTTATTTTTATACTTATACATGGCTAAAGATGATGTAAAAGCAGTAACGGTCATAGCAACAAAACACGTCGGATAGCCCTTGGAACTGCTAGAGGCGGTGCTAGGGGCTGGCTTACTGATTTACGTGATTTATTGCTTTAAGGTACGAAAATATTATGTTTTTAAAAAAATTCATAATTTGAGTTAAAAAGTTATGTTAAAACTTGATAGTTATAGAATCTATAAACAACAAAGTCATTAACAGTTAAAATAAACTTCTTTTTGCTCAACGATAATGACTTGGATTTATTATAGAAGTTTTAAGAAATTTTGATCAAAAATTTATTATATTTGAATGAGCAATATAAATGTACGTGTTTAAATTAAAACCATAACAAGACCTGTTTTAAATAAACTTATACGTTGATATCGGTGTAAATGGAAGTGTTGCAGTGGTGAGTATGTGTGTGTCGTGGATGTGTGTGTGTGTGAGTGTGCCTGTGTGCTTAAATACTGTGTGGAAATGTATATTAAAATCTTGGCTCCTGTGATTAGAGTTAAATCTGTGGGTGAGTGGTAAAAGGTCCAAGTGTAAGTAAATCTGCTGTGTGAGTGTAAGTAAATCTTGTGGTGAGGGTAAGAGTAAAATGTAAGTGTCTATAGGACACCAAATGCTAAGGCATGTCACTAGTGATGTGATGTATAAGCTATCATAGGTGAATCGTGTGTGTGACCGCATGTTGCTATAAGTGTCAAATGTTAACAGTGTACTCATGGGTAAAGATGTGTAACGTTGTCATAGTGAATGTGTGTATAAGTGTCATAGTGAATGTTGTATATTTATGTGTAAGTGTATGTGTTGGGGTGTTTGTCCGTGCCGTTGTCGTGTGTGCTGTTGTGTGTGTTCTAAACATACATAACTAACACATAGCATGACGAAATAACACTACAACTATAATAAAAAATAAGATTAATAAACAAATAACAAATACACATAATAATATAATAAAAATCATTAATAACAAATACAATAAGAAAGGATTAAACACCACAATAAACAACACTAATGTTTAACTAAAATTATGAGTTAAAGCAGTACAGCAGAAATATAAAACAGTAAAGCAGAAAGTAAGCCAGTTAAAGCAGACAAGTTAAAGCAAGTAAGCAGAAAGTCTTTAAAGCAGTAAAACATGCAGTTAAAGCAGTTAAGCAGTAAACCAATCACACTAATCCCCCCCCTTGGTGTCAGGTCACACCTCTACTTGATTATACTGAGTTACTGCTTTAAGTATGTAATGTTAATGAATATGTGAGTTAAAGCAGTTCAAGCATGATGAGTTAAACAGCAGCTAAAACATGTAGTCTAAAGCGAGTAAAAACATGAGTTAAAGCCACTTTGTTTTAGATACAACAGAGGCATACACAAGTCGATTTCAATGTGCTTGTGTAACACCCTCTACTTGATTAGGGCTCTGCCCGTGAGTGGTGGTGACATCTGTATATATAATAAAAAAAAGCGCACACACACAGGTCGATTTCAAGACTCTTGTGTATTACTAGAACAAAAATTAAATAGAGATATGCTGTATTTACCATTTCGACATCAGATCTATGAAATTATTTTGAAAACTGTTTTCGATTCTTGTAGTTGGCCAATCTTGGGCCGTGTGCTCTCACCACTACATTTTGTCATGCATATGGATAAATGTATGAGAAGGATGGCGCTGGAGGAGGAAGAGGGGATGACTATGGTATATGCTGATGATATAGCGATGTTGAAGAGATATGGAGTTATTACAAAGGTGTTTGATGACAAGAGGATAGTCGGAGAGTGCTAGGGGACGGAGGGGGGAGGACTATGAAAAAAAAGAGGAAGGGGGTGAAGAGAGAAGAGGGAGAGAGAGAGAGAGATGAGAGAGAGAGGAGAGGAGCGAGAGCAGAGGGAGAGAGGGAAGAGAGAGAGATGGAGACGGAGGAATAGAGAGGAGGGAAGATGATGAGGAAGATGAGAGGGAGAGGAGAGGAGGAGGGGAGAGAGAGAGAGGTGAGAGATGCTAAATAGAGAGAGAGAGAGATGAGAGAGAGAAGAGATAGAGACGAGGAGAGCGAGAAGATGAGGGAAAGTATGTAGAAGAGAGAGACGACGGAGAGAGAGAGAGGAGAAAGAGACGAGATGGAGAGGAGAGAGGAGATTCCAAGGGGAATGGGTGAGAACGTGTTGGTCGGGACACGAAAGCTTGTACCTGGGAAATGACGAGTGGAATTCGGCAAGGGGGGGGGTGATTGACACGGAGGGCGGGGGTGGAGCGGATGGCTGGAGGGGGGTGGGACTGATAGTGAGCCTTGACTTAATAAATGATTAAGAAGTAATGAATTTCTTGCCATAATTGAGGCACATAGATTTGATGCAGTGCTCTTTTTAGGGTACGCGGTGAGTGGTGAGAGTCAATCTCAACTCGGCGTTCTGCGTAAGACTACACACCCCCCCTTCCTTAAGACGACATGGTGGGTGGATGATGATTTATGTCCGTTAATAACTGACCCACGCATAAAAAAATCGGCGCGGTCTATCATCGTTATCTTTCCGTTTACCGGACTGGAGAGGAAACTCACACCTGGGCAACCATGGGCCCCACGGCGGGGTATACCACTCGTTGAATTTTCCGTGATGCGTGAATTGTTGCCTTCGCCATTAATATACAAGAGGACGAACGATGGTCTCGGTTTGAGGATGAATTCCTTACTCATATATTAATTATCAAATTTTTTTACGTCAAAGGATTATTGGCGCCAAACCGGTCTTTTTTGATTAGTACTCATCTTTTGGCAGTTTGGGATAGACCCTCCTGTCCAGCATGAAGCCCACCGGGAAATTCTTCCATCTTCGTACTCTTGCAAGAGACAAGAGCCTATAGCTTCTTGCGACGCGTCAGTTTGTATAACGAATCTTTTCGCATCGGGTAGCCGTAAAACAGGGGAAGTTGGAAGCATGATCTTCAAGACTTCGAACGCCTTTTGATGGCTATCCTCCCACTTAACCTTTCTAGGGCTCCCTTTTTTGAGTAGATCAAAATAATGGGCACACATTGATGCATAATTCTTGGAACGAAGGCTTATTAATACCCGTTATTTAGAGCCGAGGAAGAAGATCTTACCTCTGTTTTGTCGTATCGGTCTCACGCTTCATAATTTCTTCACCGTTTCCTTTCTGAAACCATTAACGTCTAGCTCAACATTGATGCCAGGAACTCTCTAACGACTGGCCTGATCCTGATACACATGGAGGTTTTACCGTAAAGAGATCCGGATACCCATCGGTTAAGGAAGGACCATCAACTCTCTAACGTGAGTTTTCAGTCTTGGGTATGCACGATGAATGTCAATATAACATTTTGTGAATTGATTATCCCCGATTACGTTCCTTAATACCCTTGTAAGTGTTGCACCGGCGTTAACTAAACGAAGGGATCCTAAGGAACTCTACATGTTCCTGTCATGGACTACAAACGCGTGTCTGAAGGTCTTCTTTATGAATCGGAGGTTTGGCCCCAATACCCTTTTCCGAAAAGATTCGGAACTTTTGAAAAAAGATTTTATCCATTAGCCAAAAGTAAGAACAAGTCCTCCACTGTGGTCGTTGGTCTCCGGAGTCAAAATCGTTATATCATTCACTTCAATAATCGACCGCATACCCGGTGGTTGACCCATCTTTTTCTTACCACACGGATGGGGGAAAGCGTAAGGGGCGTGAGGTGCTGATTTCGGTATTTATGCCCTAAATCCAACATAAATCTGTTGAATATTCCATCTTGATTGCGGTACCTAAACGAATAAGGTAAGGCATTACGGTTTAGATTTTTATGAGGATTGCTGTAGTGAGTATGATTCTCATGTTCTGGAATTCCTGGACTAAGCACCGCTGCGTTTATCGGTGGAATATGTTTGTTTAAAGCGGTCCGCAGCATCCACTTCACCTCTTCCTTTTCTTGCTCCGAAAGATTCTTATCTATGATGACTTCCTGGCTTCCTTGCTAATTCGCCCGCCCATAATTCCACCCGGGAGATCGAAAGAATCCTCATCGTCGTCCTCCAGTATCCAACATCGCCGTGTTGAATTCCGCGGTCGTTCTCAGGTTTGCCTCTTCGATTCAGCTTTCCACATATTTTCTTAGCAGGGTTAATGTGGTAATTTTACCTTTCTTACTTCTTTATCTTATATTTTTACAGCCCAAATTGCTTCTACCGACAGAGTATGTCCTTCCACTATCAATAGACTTTATTATAGTGGTCCGGCGAACAACTAAAATGTTTATCCCCTGGCATAAGTTTCTGCTATCCGATCCTTTTATTTCCTCTTCATAATATTATATTTCTTTCGCGAGACCTCTCCAACATTTTCCTTGGCTACTTCAGAGTTTCCCTATCTTTCTTAAACTTGAATAGCGTATTGATAGGTATTTCAACCGTGATTCCACTTCTTTCCAGCACATTTCCTTTAGGAATCTTCAATCGGTCGCGTCCAAGTCCTCTAAAGGAGTTGAATGCGCGGAAACCTTACTTCTTGCGGGGCTCCTAGGTAGGGCGAACAATAGAGGATAATATATTTTGGCCGATTGTCGCGCTGATTCGCTTCACCAATCTTCTACATTGTGTTTTAGCACGCCATTGAAGATTTTCGAGATAGTCCGGTTTGCCATGAGATGATGGGAAGTATTGTATCTGCCTAATCTTTTAGTATTTTCGAGACCTCTTTCTCTTATAATCCGGATACGAACTGGTTCAAGGCCGGAAATACCTCTCTGTGGGTTTATACCAAGGCGAACTATAAGATATCGACTAAAGCCAGGCCGACCATCTGGAGATCTATATTTTTGGGTGGAATTGCTTGGCGTATCGTGTCCCCGTAGTCATCGGGAGCGTCAATTATAAATTTAGGCCTTTTATGTGAAGGGATTATAGGCCGACCAATCTAGGCCACCCTCTAAAGGGTCATTTAAGGTACCTAGTTAATGGTGGCGCCGCCGATCTTATATTCCTCGAGTTTTGGATATATCACATAACGGCGAGCTGAGTGCATCATCGTAAAGCCATCGGCCAATAAAACGTTCCTTATCCTATCATAGCTCGTCTTTTGATTGCCTAGGTGTCCCGCTAAAGGAGCGTCATGGGCCAATTCCATTAGGGAATTCCTTATCTTATCGGTTACTACACTTTTCCTCTTGAAATTACCCGTTACTGGAACTTACGTGTATAAAATACCCTTTCTATTATACTTCTGATCAACCGACTGAAGATAAGTGCGTTCTCCCAAGGTTCGTCAGCCTTGTAGGTTGATATTCATTACCTCTTTACACTCCAAGCCTTGTCCTGGGTAGATAACCCTCATTATTTTTTAAAGAAGTATGTAAGCAGAGTCATTTCCTTCCACAAGCATTGGATTGTTTGATCCATCCCAGTGCTTGAACTAAGTAAACTACTTCCGATGGGTTCATTTTGTCGATTCACCTCGTTTAGGCGCGCGCGCTTACCGACTCGTCATGTGTTACAGAGATAACGGGTCGCTCCCTGCATTACTCCTGACACTGGTTATCTCATTCCTATTAATCATTGTATGAGCATCTTTGAGGTCACCGCTACCATTTTTTTCAACGTCAGATGACTTCGGGTCGAGGGTAACCTCGGTCCAATCGTAGTCATACAGTGCGTCATCCAAACAGAGTGCTTCTAACCTCCCTGTATAAAATGGCGCTCGAGATAAAAATATGCGCTTCCGGTGCTATCCTTAAAGTATTGTCGATCAGTAGCATTTTCTTGAAGTTCCCTGTAAGTTGTTCTTCATCGACAAGGTTACGTTTAACAATTACGCGCGCTCAACGATGTTCCCTTAAAACGGTTGACGCGCTCTGACCGTCTTACCTTCTCCATATATGTAACGGGGGCATATTGTGTTATCGCTTTTGAATTGTCGACACACAGGGATGATACCGGCTATGAGATACCTTCCAACCACTGACTTTTGCCACTCATGAATGGAAATGCGTACGACGTCGCGGCGTGCTCTTCGTTGAATTAAAACGCAACAAGAAGCGAAAGGATTCCCGGAATTGGAAGGAGGTTAACTCCTGTGGAGACGAGATAAATTACTCCTCTATGTCGCAAGAGTTTTTAATTTCTTGTGCCCTGACGTTTGCTCGAATTCCATGCTGTTATCTGTGGGTTATAATTTCCTGCATACTTTTGTGGTTGAATTACCGTGTTACATCTCTGGATGAATAACAGCGTCTTTGCTTGACTTTGGTCATGACCCCTCTTTCCACAATTTCCGCAGGTTTTGGAATTAATCAATGTCTTCTCAGTTCAAGAAAATTATATACTATTTTCGTCTTCGCGTTAAGAGGGGGGCAGAAATGAGGAGGTAATACTAGTTGTCGATGCTTTAATCAAATTTTTCTAGCTCTATGCCTGAGTAGATATTTACAATAGGGGCATGCGCGATGAGTGCCAGTGACTCGTATATCAGAGGTCCAGTTTCCCTAAGAGCTTATAGACGAATAAATCCTATTGGGGCACAGATATTAGAAAGTTTGATCGCTGGGAGCTGACTAGGTTCACACTGTCCTTCATAATTTGACGTCAAAACGACGACAGATTGTTTGAAATAATCCATTTTGTTAAATAGAATTTGATTTCTACATAAAATGTGAACCAGGAGTTTTCTCTCTCCCTGCTAGGTTTTCGTCCTTAAATCTATAGATTGAGTACCTCCGCCGTATAATTTATATGAGGTCATACGTGGTTGCTTGAGTTAGGCAACAAGTTGTCGTATCCGGATGGGAGTTGTTTACAAATGACGACAGAGCGCGTCCAGTAAGGAGTGCACTTTAAATATAATGACCACAAGCCCATCCAGTCTAGATGCAGTATCGTGTTCTCAACCTCTTTTGAATTATAGGCATCCATTGTCGGGTATCGGTGGCTTCGGTTATTAAAATGGTGCCTTCAAAAAGTGGCGGGTACTTTTTAGCGATTGAGACGGTTATCATGGACCGGTTGCCACTGCTTTGATATTATACCGGTGGAAAAGTGGTATTATGTATTGCGCTTGAAGCTGATACTCCAGTTTCATGATCTATACTGCCGGCTTTACTGCACCTTAACACTATCGGCTCTCTGCTCATAGACACGATGTCGGCTTCGATCTCTAATTCCTTTCACGGAGTAAGCCTGTCTTCATCCTGTCTCATTCTTAGCATTGAATCTCTTTTTCAGCCTATAAGTATTAGCGGCTTGCTCTGGCCCTTCTCTGGCTGAGAAAGACGGTCGCCGTGTGTGCTAAATTGAGACTCTACGACTTCTTGTTTAAGTGTCCAAGATACCTTGGATAAATGGGGTGTATGCTGGTTAGTGCGCTTCCATCGGTTCTGAGCAAGTTTAGCTACATCAAAGAGTCAGGAAGGAAGGAATCGAACTTTCGGACAGGTCCATACCAAGTTCGGTCAAGATAGGGATAATTTTTTTAGGCTTCCGATTCGCTTCTTGCGGGTTTTGATAAATAAAAATCTAACTCTGTTGTCTATGTCGACGGGTAAGACATAAAATTCTTCACGGTATTAGTTAGATAAAATTCTTTTTACCCTAATAAGTGGCTAACGATTCATCGTTTTGAAAGAAAGTATACAAAGGTATCTTAGTGAACGAAGGTAATTATGAGTGAGCTAATAATTGACGAAAAGAAAATTGTAGTTTGAGATGTTAACTAGTTATAAGTATTTTACTTTCAACATCTATATTATTATCTTAAGAGACTTTATTCTATAGGACGGATAACAGTGAATTAGGCCCAAAAAAGCCTAGAATTTTAAAAACAGACCTCATTTTTTAAGACCCCTTATTGCGCACATCGCACTAATGACCTAGTAATTCCCTTTATCCACTCGATTTTAATGTGCACCAGCACTCCTGCCATTCACAACTCTCCTCCTACACACCACTGCATCATCCCGTTCCCTTTTCAACACATATATACTAAATATTTAAACTCAGACACTTTGTTCCAATGTTGCTCACCATTTTCTAACATAACTTCACACCAGTGGCGAGGCGTGGCATTTTCCATCATCTCAAAACATAACCTTACTGCTTATTTACGTTTTACTTTCAAACAGTCTCCTTGTTACACACCCGGCCAAATCTCTCTACCGAAATTTGTTTATGATTAAATTCAGTTTAGGACCCACACAAAGCCCAAAATCATCCGACAGATAGGGTAGAAACCCTCCACTCTCTTTCCTTTCTCCATCATTCTAACACCAATTCCCATCCTAAATTACATTATAGCACATACTCATACTACTCCACTGCTACTACAAACGGGTATCCAGTTTGATAAATATGATTTGGTAGTGGCTGAATTCGAAATTACCACAGAATCAAGAACTATATGCTCTGAGCTATTTTTGCATACAAAACTAAATGTTAGTCTATAAATTAAGTTTTCTACGCAGGAGAGTTTCTCGAATACTTTGAATCAAAACTACTTATTATATAGTCAGTTTTTCTAACCGATTACATTATCCTGTTGAATAATAATGAATAATGTGTAACTTAACTATGCTCAAATGCACTCAAAGAGTTCAACAATTATCCTTATTGAAATAATCAACTTTTTATTAATAAACGTTAACACCATATTATTTTCCATAATTTAGGCGATAGATAATTGATGCAGTCTTTTAGAGTTGACGGATCAGAGTGATCGAGATCGAGTGAAAGAGCTCTAGACGTCCTCTCTCACCTCTCGGATCGCTATTCATTGATTTTCGATAAACTGTGGCACTAGTTTTATGATTATTCCTTCTATATACCCCAATTAAATAAGGTATAGAATAAATTAATGTAAAACTATATAATACTATATATATATAACTCATGACTATAAATGCTCACTATTATAGTGCATATATATAGTTTTCATGCTTGTATTCTCACATGTGGGTTTCCAAACTAATAGCAGATCTTCGAGTCGTTTACACAAGTATAAGCGTTGCGCACGACAGCATCGGAAAAGAAAACGCGCCCTTGCAGTAGGGAGATGTTGTATGACTAAGACGTTTTTCCGAAAGACTTAAATAAAAAGCTCCCTATGCCGCTTGACCGCGCCTCCTATACCAGTTAATTAGTGAGAACTCTCAGTCACTAGACAGACTCCCACCCTAAAGCTTCGTGGCACCTGCTAGACACGGCCTGCACCTCACTAACTGGTTAAATCAGCAGTGTAGGGTTTCATCCCTGTGGCCCAGGTGGGCACAACCATCCCCCACAAACCCCAATTCTCTCCTATTATGGGCACCTTTATTCTCGCCCTTTGCCTCACAAATTCACCAATCCTTCTCTTATAGCAAATCTCGTCAGTCCACGCCTTCAGTCCATTTCTCATTCGGTTCATACTCCTCCCAGGCTGCGTCGGTTTTCAGCACACTGACCACTACATCCGCTGTTAACCACCGATGTTGCCAGACCGACTATCATTCATTCTCATCATTATCCTAAACCATATCAACATTCTTTCCATTTATTTCTTCTCATTTACCCACTCTTCACACCACAACAACTCTCTAATATAGTCATTCCTCATTTTATCGTCACATTTCTCCCTGCACACCTTGCATGCCGCCGATAAATGTCATCTTGAACGACATTGAACTTTAGATTCTCTTCTTAAGGCTTATTCATTTTAGGTCTTGGTACTTGCTACTGTGATATAATCAATCTAACATTGTAAAACATAATACCCTCAGTAAGACCCTAGCGCACTCCAAGACTTAGTCCCTTTTACTGTCCTCTTTATACCTACAGCGCAAGGTTAATTTTCACCAGCAACCTTTTCCTGCCGATTCACAGACTTGTGATACACCTGCATCATCCGCTTCCCTGCTCATGCCAACACATACCCTAAATATTTTAAACCTATGACATAGTCCTAAGTAATTAACTGCTGCACCAATCCATCTGAACAGTAACTTCACAGTGAGGACTTCCTCACTCACAACCAAACGCTGTATTACTTTTGTCTTTCGTACCACTTTCAATTAGTCCTCGTCTACTCTTACACATCTTCCCGTACAAGTATCATACAACCACAATTTATGAAATACCCGTCTCAAACACTATACTCTTTCAGCATTCGCCGCCACACCGAGAACCAATATCTCAAAATTCAATATTCCGCAATAGTACATTACGGTGATAGTGTGCATCCCACCTTCCACTCATCTTCCATTCTTCCATCCCAATACATCTATACACCTTTTCCGCGAATCGACCATTCGTCTTCGTTAATTACTGTTATTAATATATCCCTTTACAATCCCATATACAAAATTATTTCAATAAGAAGAAAAGGAGACATAACACAACCACGTCTCACCCTACATATTAAACTCGCTAAACCGTATCACCATCTGACAACCGTCGATTTTATTCTATTATCACACGCTTTTAAAAATTACTCGTACTTCACAGTTTAGAACTGTGAATGCTTCTGTATTTCCAAATTCGCAGATTAGTTTCTGCTCTTAAACTCAGCCAACAGCGGCATTATTACTCACTAACTCAGCCAGTGCCAAGGATAAAAGTCTCACTAGAATCACCCTCAATAACTCGCGTATCATAAAAGACCGTTCTGCCATTTTATATATATACATATACAATACCTCTAGATCCCCTAGAGGATAGTACCTCTTTATCTGTCTCTCATTTGTTGCAATCTGTATACAAAGATTTGATTATCCAATCACTATTCCTCCGGTATATTCAGTCCTAAACGACCACCTTGCTTCTTTCACCAATCAGTCCTTCAGTCACCGTGCTCGACGCACCAGATCTTTGTCGTACACAACTTTAGAAAATGTAAATGGAACTCAACAAAAGACCAGGCATTCACCTTATATTCTCCTATACAACAATCTCTCACAAAGATCTACTACTTTACTTTTCCCGTAAATCATATATATTCTACAAGATCTACCCCATTTAATTTATGCAATTTTGTTCATTGGTACTTACCAGTTGTAAGTATACGTCCTAATCGTATCGAAAGTATTGCCAATTTCGGTCTGATCTTTATTACCGCTTCTTCGCTCACAATAACCCTTGGAACTATTACCCTCCAATATGATACGCACTATTTGCAATCTACACTAACTCTCCAAATTTGCGCTCTATAATAGCCAACAACCATCTTCGATCCCCATTATACTCTTGAATACCATTTGTCACTCAGTAAGGTGTTATATACTTCATTTTATTATCTGTTTTCTAGCAGAACCCTTATCCCCCATCCAAATTGCTTTCATCTTTACTTGAGCCTGTAACAATGCTAGTCATCGGCTGATCGTTACTATTACATGTAACCTCATCCCCAAAATAGCAATTAATTCCTTTTCTTCATTGCACTCCAGCGATTGCAGAACCCATTCATATCACGAGACATTAAATATTGTTGTCACTCTACTTTGTCATACATCCAAGTATCGGAAGCAGATTTCTTTTTTCATTTCAATTTGCTGATGTAGGGTACTAGTTTAAATGCCAGGGTTCATGATAGTAACTTAGAGAATAAATACTTATATAAAACCCTTTATGAGAGCTCCAACAATCTACTGATCGAATACCGAAGATTCCGGATACATATATTCCTATATATACTCAATAAACTTTATTTCATTTTTTTAATAAATATAAATTAACTATCAAAATCATTAATTATAACAGTATATAAAATAAATAATTATATACTCTTAATGAATAGAATATATTTAATTTATTAATTTATTCAAAAAATAAATAATGATTCAAACAAAATTAATTTAGACTACATATAAGTAAAAACAAATTGACAGTACCCAAATTCCTCAATTTCAATTTAGCAAAGCAGCAGGAATAACATACTAATTGCATCGACCAGCGAGACTTATGTTATGAAAAATAATATGTTTCGATGTATACCCTTTAGTATTCTTGCATATATCGGAAAAAGGTAATCATGTAAATATTTAAGGCAAGGAAAGAGGCTGGGAGTGGCTCAATTGCTAAATGAATGACCAATAATAAATATCTAATATAGTTCATGTTAAAATATTGATAATAATCCTAATATAATATAATAATTTTTTAAATGATATCTACTAGATATACTTAAAATTTCAGTATTGTATCTGATATATATTTTGAATATCCATGATTACTTAATTATTGTAATACAGAACAATTTCAAAGAAAGTGCGAAATGCACAATAGCAATGACCAGAATGTATAAAATTAATTATTGAAATGAAAAAAACTCAATGAATAAATAAAGGAATATTAGTAAAAAAAAATATATCATCACACATGAGATTTTCTATCATTTACTATATAAAAATTTATATATGATAAGTAAAATAATTAAGTAATAATTAACTTTATTGTAAAATTTCTTCATTCTTTTCTGGAAGATCCACCAAGGTATATATATATAAGTTATACTGAACCTTATTTTTCCATCTATATAGTTAAATCGTATATATACGTAGTACTATTCGGTTTCATTATTCTGTACAATCAGCTTTCAAGAATCAACTATAATGACACGAAGTGTCATATATAAAAAATTAGATTGACGCTGTCAGGGTTAGAGGATTAAATACTCATGTGTATTATTGATTTTACTTACTACAATAATTATCTATGACTATTTGAAGGTCTGTACAAACTTTTTAAAAAATGATTTAATTTACATTTTCATAAATATAATATTCTTATATATCTACATAAATATATATATTATATAGATATCAGTATGAGCTCGTCTAACTACCGCAACTTATATTTTATAGTGCAATATTTCAAATATGCCTCTATTGGTTGTACATATCCGGCTAGTATGCCACTATTCTATGCAAAATATTTCTTCTTGCTTTCGCCAGTTCACTATTAACGCAATTATTTCTAGTATCTTTAATAACATAAAGATAATCGCTCAGGTAATCCACTAATAGATATTCCAAGAACTTTATCCGGTCTATCGCCCTGATGTCAGCTACGCAAATCCGGTTTATATCTATTTAATGCTATCTCACTATATATTTTTTTATCACTTATTATAAAGTCTGATTTCAGTTATACCCGTCATAATATAACCATTATATATTGGTATAATATTAGTTAATAAACATAATTATTCAAATAATCAGATTTTTATAATTAAGTATATATATATAATTATTATTTATTTTTTATATTTAATTGTATTATATTTCTTATACAATTATAACACATTTACAGTTTTCTATAACATGAGTTATACGGTATATGAGGACTATATATGTATTATATATATATATACATATATATACAGTGCTTAAGATTAGTCGAGCTGGATATAGTATGCGCATGATAGGGCTGAAATGTTTGGTGATGATCTGTGTAGTAGGCAGGATAATGAGTAGTAGGCAACTTATCGCTAGTAGTTTGGTAGCATTATTCATAAGATAGTTTATTAGTCGGCCCTATATATTATATATATAATACACAGCTATCTATGACTGTGATTTGGCCTTTAGATAGGCATTTATTAATATATAAGCTACTAGAATACTTATAGCGTATTATAAAATTTACGGCTATTTGCCAGTATATAGTAATATACAAACAGTGTTATTAGGTGTGATACGTTACCTAAAGTAGCGTGAAAATTGAGATATGCCCGGTTAATATAATAATAAGGTTGATTGTATGTTCTTATTGCTGAGGAGAGAGATAGTGTGTGTTAAGTGTGTACTATAGTAGCTATGATTTGAGTATTTATGGCGTTGCGCGATGCGATAATAACAGATTGATGATTTACGAGTATGCTGTATATATATATAGGTAGGTATGCTCATATTAGTATAGTATGTGATAGGTGATGCTTTTGTGGTTATAGAGTAATAACATCATTATGCTTTCTGACTGTGGTAAAAAACTTAATACATTAACGATATACTATGAATGAAAAGCTAGAAATAGCCAAAAAAAAATAAATGACTAGCGAGAAGTGTATGATAAAGGACATAAGTTAAGAGCTGGTAAGAAGGATTAATGTATAATCAGTAGCTATACGCAAGGTGATAATATATAATTGCTAGATAGAAACTTAGGCATATAATATAATATTACACTTAGGTATGAATTATGATATACAATATATATAATTAGTTAACTAATAGCAATATCTGGATCAGCATAGATGTATAAGAGAATAGACATTTTTGTTATAAGCCCAGGAATTATATTATATGTATACTATCTCAATAATTATGTATATAATAGTAGTAGAATAAGTAGGTGTATGGACTACGTTATAATATATATAATATAATATAAAGATTATCTAGTAGATAAGAGTATAATAAATATATAGGCATACTCGCTGAGGTACTGGAGCTGGAATGAAGAGATTGTGCTAATGCACTTGATTGTTTAATAATAAATTTAATAATAATAAATTGAATCATAATAAAATTATAAAATGATAAAATAATGGACCAAAAAAATAGTAATAATCCAACACAATAATTAATAATAAAAAAATAAATGAAAGAAAAGATTGATATAGGAATGCGGGACGTGCAGAACATCTAGAATTGAGTGAGAATGATTTTATCGACAGTTTCTACTGCGAACTTACAGGGTGTTCACGTCGACATGAAAAAAATTTTTTATAGTCAGAGATCGCGCGGGCTCCGGAAGACGAGCTCGGCAATTCACACCGACATACTATTCATAATTGGTAGTCCGTGTAATTTCGGCAACGGTCTCACCATATGAGATAACTGGATATGAGGCTATATAAATGAGTTAGGTATATCATAGGGGTTACAGTATTTTTGTTTGTTATTAATGATCAGAGATCATGGTACTATTAGTAGAGGTATAATGAATTTCAGAGTAACTTAAAACGTATATATAGTAGACTTAGATGGGCGTCCATATAGTTCTTAGGTAAAGTGATATAGTAGTATGGACTAAAGTGAGTTAATGAATATAGTATATATAGATAGAGTAATGACTAATCTATCCCTAAATATATAGTATACATGCTTGTATAGTGCTTTCTACGGGTTACTGGTGAAGTAGGGTATCATTAATAAGGGAGAGTGCTGAAGTAGATAGTTAAAGCTATTTTTTCAGTAATAGTCCCGTTCATATATTCTTCTAAAAACCTGAAATTGGTTTGTATATGGATTAGCAAGCATTTATTTTTGGTGTTGTAAAAATAGGTTTTTTCTTTTTTCTTTATTCTTTATTTATTATTAGTGTGTACACTGCTAGTGTACAGAAAACCGCATGTGCACTTGATAGCAAATTATGGCATAGTGACGTCAGTTCACGGTGTCGCTTAACAATGACGACAAACTACTCGTTAAACGAAGTATATGAGATATATTCTGCGTATGAGATGACTGGGCTATACCATACGGCTAGTGCTAGAATAACTCTACTTAGATGTGAGGAGAAGTTGATAGCGATTTGAACTAGATTAATATCAGCATGGTCATTTCCTAAGTATGAATATTGCAAAATAAATGCATCTACTGAGTAAGAACTGTCATTGAGATAGCTAAGGATTATACGAGTATTAGATGTAAGTTCTGCTAATATACTCCTGTGAAAGAAAACAATTAGCTTTTGTAACTTTTAGGCTAAAAATGCATAGGACAAAGATAATATGTGCTAACATGTAAGCTGTGTTTTTGGTGACTAGCTTGTCATGGTTTGTTTCAGTAATTATGTCAGAATTTCAAGATATTATTTGCGCGTGGACTTTTTTGGCAGAGAAGTGTATAGCGTGTGCAGTAGATATGAGTATTCCCTTATTATATATTAGGGTAAGGGTTAGATAATAGGAGAATCAAGTTAAGATATAACTTATGTACGTCAGGTATTAGTCTTATGGTTTAATTATGATTTCTAGATAGTGTACGTGTCGACTACTGATATAACTCGAGGTCTTGATTGTTAGAAGCAACAATGTGCATTTTAGATAATTGTCAATAGTAACGTGATTAAGATACTATATAATTATTTTATTATACATTTTGAATAGCCATAACAAGATTCAAAAATGGATATAATAGATAAACAACTGTATATACTTTAAGTATTTAAGTTACTTATGGATACTTTAGCAACAGGTATTTACCCATTACACGTAACTCAGATCAAGATAAATAGTCGAGATATGACACTACTGTGGCAAGGTGTTATGAAGTATTGAATATATATTTAGGTTAATTATAAATATTACTATGAGTATATAGGTGTGATTAGAGTACTTTCTACTACTCTAGGATATAAATAGCTGAACATATATATAATTATTAGTATATATATAATACTATATCATATATTATTAATATAATTAGTGGTATATGATATTGGAGAAAAATTCGATAGACTGAAAACCGAATATGTGGTCAGGTATAGTATTCAGTGGCCTTATTTCGTGCGCCAATTAATATTACACGAATATATCGTCCCTTACGGAGTTATTTGCAGCGTTATTTGTGTACTCATAAGCTTTCCCTCGGTGAATTATAGGGAATATACTTCTTTAATATTAACAATGAGATATATACACTGAGTCAGGACATAAGGGAAAGTTTATTTCAATTGTAAAATTGAAATTTAGAAACTTATTTTTTCCAAATAAAATTAAAAATATAGCCAAATGTTGGTTAAGCCAATATGCTGGGCGAAAATACTGTGTCTTTTTGTTCAGATGCTTCCAAATCATCGTCTTAGCATCAGATATTCGAAACTGAGTTTCATATTCCAAATGAAAGGTGTAATAGTATGTGTCAAGCAGGCAGATTAAGAAATGGATGGAGAATATAATGGACGCAAGATGTGGAGAGGGTAGCTCTGTATAAGGGATGGTGTGCTTGCTGAATACACTCAATTTCTATTTTTGTACTCTCACACTGATTGCAACTATACATTTTCAATTTTTAAGTCGATTATGTCTATGAAGTGGTCGGTTAAAGATATTGTTACGAGTCGTGAAAAAAGTTGTTGTAGGATATGGTAGAAGGGGGTTTGCCAGGTGTGAAAAAGGAGGGGTTTTGAAAAGCTAAATGGTACGATAAATAAGTGATAGTGTGGCGTGATGGGAATCCACCATGTGAAATCAGGTTGGATGTATTACAACGCAACTGAAAAAACGATACGCGAGGTTTAAATTTTAAGATAATGTTGATGAAAAGGGAACGGATGAACGAGTGGTGCAATGTAAATCTTTGGTTTGAAGGAATGGACAACGTCTGGCCGTTTGCTACTGGGAGTTTTCTGACATGAGCCGTTATGTTGTTTATCGGTATTAACTGTATTAAGCAGAGAAAAACTATGGTGTGGTGGTTTATTTACTCTGTAGATAAGCATCAGTCTTTCACAATGTTGATCATCATTCTAGCAACGGCAGTTGCAGAGCTTAACTACCATACTTAACAGAGTGCAGTATAGCTTCCGAATTGTTCAAACGGTCATAAATTATTCAATTCTATTGTACATACGACGCATGGAAACAGAACTCTATGATTTGTGTAGCTCTCAAGAGAGATTTGTTTGAACAAAATCCCCTATCCTATACACTTGTGAACTGCAATCAGAAAATTTTAACTATTTTCTGTAATGTGTTGACGCAAGATATTGATATAATGAGTAGTGTTGGCACAAATTATTCCCATTTTCGTGAGCCATCTTACAACAAATCACTAAAGAACAGCGATTAAAACGTGAAGTACTGGTCGAGCCCTGATAGTGTTGGATAAAATTAGCTGACATGATCCAATGCGTATGAGATCGAAGAATCTATGTATTTAATTTAAGCATGAAGATATGAAAATATTACTTATAAGTATTTCGACGGTGGAGAATAGATGCTATTCACTCGTACTTGAAGAGCTTTTAAGAAGCTTCGAGATAGAAAAAAGAGCATCTAAGTCTTCTATGTATAATGGATCCTCTATGTCATGTGAGACTTGTCTTAGATCTCGATCAATTAGCAGTATATCTTAGTTCCAAGCATGAATACTCAGTAAATAGATATGTCGTTGATGTATGAAGGCATGGAAAGATGATATGCATTTGGAGGAAATTTAATCAAGCTCACTGACTGCTTCTGCTGACGAGCTTTGATTCACAGACCTAGTGGGTGGGTGAAGTCTGAAGATGAACAGTTTCTCTTCTTACATAGTTGTAATGGATTGTTCTTAAAACTAATTGTTGTGTTGGTTGCAGTCCATACGATAGTTCGGGTCATAATCATGAAATAGTCAAAGTGAGTATCGCAGAAAAGAAGTCCCATTGCTTCTGGACACGGTAATGTTATTTATTCGTGTACACATAATAAAGGGGGGCTAACAGTGACGGGAAATTACAATCATAGAGATAAACAAAGATGTATACAGTTTAACCTACTAATTGATTGACCAGTGATACAATGATAATAGGGGCTCACCCTTCAATTGGTGGAAAAAAACACTTGGAAATAGTTTTAGGAATTTGAAAAAAATAGCGAATAACTAAATACCTTTCAGCTACTACCACCGCATGATTCGAAAAAATCCGTCCAAATCCTCAGTGAAAGTATAGAAATATTTTTGAACATGGATAGCCACAAAAGTAGGTGTTATCCTGAAAATGAATTACTGAGAAATATGTTTATTGTAATGGGTCATTTTAAACTTATGGAGCTTATTCAGAATGAAATTTAGCAGCTTTTACTATGACTTTAACTATGAAAGCTAAGCATATTAAAGTTAGTGTGTCATAATTCATTTTAAATGAATGAGTTATTGTTTAATAATAGGATATAGATAATTGTTACTTATAATTTGTACTTTTTTGTTTTTTTTTATGTCTGTCATATTTAAACACTTTGATTAACATGGAAATTTCGTTGGAGCTAGGATATATGGTCTTTACGCACATTGCATTATGATTTGTGTGATTCCACACCATGTATATCAGGTCTTTGCATAATTGCATATCGATGATTGTCTTTAAGAAATCAAGACGTGTGTACTCCCTAGATTTTCTAGTGAACGCTTTTATGAATTTTAACCTTTTCCCCTGCACTGTCTCTTCATCTACTAACCACTGAGGAGGATGTCCCGCACTTGGATATATATAATCTTATATATAAAATGTATATCCTTCCCTTCCCTATTATAATAAATTACTATTCTTATACTTCCACAATTACATCATATATATTTATATTATATAATTACTATTCAGTAGTAATTATATAGTTGTTATGTATCTTGTACATATTATATATCTATTTACTAACTTATTCATTTTCTAATCAAACAGATATTATAACATTATAATGTTACTTATTTATATATTATGCTCATATAATACCGTACATTCTTATGTATATTACCATGACATGCAGCACGTACTTACACGGGCTTATAGCCCATATTCGATATATATACATACGGAAGATAGATATGATATATGATATTTTCCTCTTAGTAAGTATATATGTACTATAACTTCCCTAGTATATATAGACCTAGTATAGTACATATAGGATAATATAGTGATAGATCGATATTCCTACTATGGATACTATATTACTATAATTACTCAGGCATAAATATATACTATATATTATTATATATATATACGCTGTACTAGTATATATACTGACAAGAGCATGGCAGCTCCACACACAATCGCATATTATAGGGGATTACAGATGTCATCTTGTAGAGTACCCGTATATGTTAAAAGATTAAAATACAACTGAATTTGAAAAATGGTAATATGGGACAACAATAGGACATGTCAATAGAAAGGGAATAGGTCTAGTTAATGTAAATCACCCCTCTGAAGCCGATAGGTAAGTAAGTTTTCTCGCTAGACGATCTACTGTGGCATTAGCGTCTGGAATTTCCCCTCAGTTCAAGCAAAACAATAGTCGGCCATCATATTGAATTTCCCACTGCCCTGGTAGGTAACGGTTCTGTACATGAACTTCTTAAAGGATCTTGATTGAGATGTTAGACGTATGACACCCTAGGCTCCTATCCTATCTAACATCCTATGGTTATCCGGATATAGTTTCTTAGTGTATCGAGAATGTAGTGATAGTTTCGTTGAACTTGCACGTATACTTCCTCTTTTTCGTAACAACACTCTCATTTTTCCCCATGATAGAATTGTAAAACTGACTAGCGTGCAGAAGTTCCTGTTAACAAATGCTTGTGGTTTTCTCGGCATTTCTGTGCTTCGCCCATTAAAATTTCTGATGCTACATCTGAAAAAGCATTCCAGCTCTTCCTCTACACGTAGTCATATTGTTGTATGCTCAAATTTGCTAGCCATCACGCGAGTGGGAGTGGTCCGTGATTTGTGATGGCCATAAATATCCCAGAGCTTGGTGTATTCCTGTCACTCAGCAGGAAACGTTTAGCACGCATTATATAAAGCGGGAAGCATTTCAAATCGATGAGCTCAGGGACCTGTCACAGACAGTTGTTCTCTCAATTAATGTGTTTTATGTAGTAGTGGAGGATAAGATGAAGTGATCTTTCTGCTCTGCTACAAGTGGTTCACGTTACGATGTTTTCCGTTGCACCTGGCGTCAAGTTTCCATCTGCTGTAGTGCTCATTCTCTGATTGGTTCCAGTTATTCTTTCCGCCCGTCTGTCCAATAGCACAGTAACAGGGAACGTTTGGTGAAACACTGTTGTCATGATTCGCCAAGCAAAGCTTTACCATGTTGCGTCGACGATATTTCACCAATCCAATGCTGTACGTGATAATGTAGCCCTCTCCAACTGTCGTGATTTTTGTCACTCATCTCCTTATCCGTACCGACGTACCTCTTGGACCGAAGTATTACCTTGTTGGCCGTTGTTGTAACAAACACCACTTTAACTGCCTTTGGAAGTCATATAAACAGTCGCCATCACCTTGCATCGTATGTCTTGGTTGAAGTCCCAATAGGACGAGTAGTAGGCCTGAACGTCACCTGCAATACACGAAGGTTCCCAATCTATTGGAAGAGCCTCGCAGCTCTGCTTCTCTGTTACGATAAATGTTACTAGTGTGCCATAGGTTCCGAGTCATTTTTTCATAACCTCTCGGATAAGCCAACGCTCAGGACAACTTCTCGGCAAATACGTAACTCTCAGACAAGATATGTTCAGTTCAACCTGAATTTCTGATAAGCTAATATCTTTCGTTTTAAGAGATGAACAATGACGGAGCACATCTAGACGGTTAGTTGCAGAGGATGATGAATATCCAGACGTCATGAGCATACTCCATAACACTGTAAGACGTACTAATAGTTTACCACATGCTTCAACGCTATCATCGACAGGCAGTAACTTGCTGCTACTGTAGATATCTGCGGAAGGTAACGTCTATACAGCCTACGTGTTGCGCACATGAATTTTGTCATTACTTAGGAAATATGCAAAAAATAGGATCACTGATTGGCCACGAAAACGCGGATGTGAATATCAAGCTAAAATGATTATATATGGAAACAGCACTACTCGAATACTATATCTGCTACTCAAAAAGTCCATCACCAATGAACAATTTACACACTTTTTTTTTTTGTTTTGAACCGCAGGTGTAAGTTTTCGTTATTTTTCCCTAAATGGATGACCAACTTTGAAATAACGGCCGAATAGCGAATGATTATTCGGCCGAATATTCGGTATTCGGCTTTTTCACTATTCGCACATCCGCTAATATATATACGTATATATATTATATATATATATATATATATATATATACTATTATATATATATATATATATATATGATATATATATATATATATATATATTATTATATTATAGTATATATATATATTATGTAGTATCTATATATACTCTGATTACATGTCTCACATGATGTATATTTAATATATATATTATATTATATATATATATATATATATATATAATATATATTATTATATATATATATATACTATATATCATAATATATATATAGATATATATATTATAATATATTATTATATTATATATATAAATATACTATATAATATATATATATATTATTATATAATATATATACTATATATATATATAATATATCATATTATACTATTTATTTATTTCATTACCTAATACAGTTATATAGCCTACTTATATCTTCACGAGGTATAACTATTAGTATCACGTAGGAATATAGTATATTGTAAATGTATTATACTGTATACTCCAAAGATGGAAGGGTATATAGCTAATAAGTGTAAATATATATTATAGGTCACCTATATATATATATATATATATACTATTTAGTGATGGATCTGGATGTAGCAAATTTGACTGTTTGCGGCTAGCTTCAGATCGCGATCTTAAGATGAGAGCGTGATGAGATGCATGTGCGATAGTCCTTAAATTAGCGTATGCGGATGCAGGATGTTCTGACTCTTTGATATGCTTGTATAGTTAAATATCGTCTATGATAACCTTAGTCACTTATGTACTATCGCTATATGAGCTTATTTTCCAATTATAGCTATAGCTATGATATAGCTATACTGATTAGAAGTATATAGTATTTATTGAATATGTGTAATATATAACTCATATATAGTTCTAGTAATACTTGTATACTAGTAGCTTGCGCTTATGTATTATATAATATTATATATACCTGTAAATATAAGTGTAAGTTTATATTATTGATATATATATTATAATTAGATTGTACATGGACGATTGATACAACATTTCATACACCACATTATATATATACATAACTATGCGGTATAAACTAATATGCTCAAATACTAGTATAATAATGCTACTAGCTAATAAATCATATACTACTATATTATGAACTATATATATATACAGACTAATATTATTTATAGTATATAATGTCCGTATATATCCTACGTGGATATATAGATATATATTATATATATATATCACGTATAATATACTATAGTAAGAACTACTCACGATACCTACTTATATATATAACTAGTTCAGTAGTTCGAGAAAAGCCTTCTACTCCACCTTTCCAAGGTACAGTGCTTCACGAGACCTGCTCAAGGTGAGAACCCTCCGTCTGTCCAGTCTTGTTTCTAATAACCACCTCACTGCAGCCGATCCCATCCGCAACATAAGCGTCATCCAGTTAGCAGGTCATCTGGTCATCTTCCTCAAATGAATCTCTACTGGTCTTCCACCTCTTCCCGTAGTCTTCCCTCTAGTCTCACTCTCCTCCGTCTCCGACTACCTGCTGGCACTACTTTCTCCCTGCATCCTCTCTAGGTGCACCCACCGAGCTCAGTACTGCTGCGTCCACTTTTCATCAGTGGTTTTCACACTACAGCTACTCTCACTGTCTTTCGTTTACTCACTCTAGTCTCTTACTCTTCTTTCCAATACACTGTACCTCAACACAGTTAAATCTTCCAGCTGTCGAATTCTACTCTCTCACTTCCCTGTCAATGCTCCATGTCTCCGCCTCACTATACAACAGTTTCATAGGTACTATTCAATCACTCCATCGTATATTCGCTCTCATCACACCACTTTGATTCATATTTATCATTATCAAGATGGTAAGGTATCACTCTCTTATCAGTATCTAGCCTATGTTCATATTCCACCTCTAATTTCTATTAGCACACCCCCTTCTCGTTCAAGTGCTTCCTAGATATTTATATCTGAATCATAATTTTTAATCTCTTCACGGTCTACCTCCACTTATTCAACTCGCTCCTCCCTGACTTACTACCATTATTTTATCTGAGGTTTTCTCACATTCATATTCCAATACCTATATGTATTCTCTCAATCTTAGTCTAGCGATAACACAGCACTCATTTGCGGTCAACTCTCACCATCTCTCAACTCCCAACACGCCAGAATCATCGCATATATATACCATGATGTCTGATCATCTCGTTCATCTAAACTCTCTTTTAAAACTCTTATGACTGTGTCCAAATACGCTATAGACGAGCATCGCGACAGCTTTCAGCCCTCATCTCCTCCCGCGCTCTAGCAACGTCATATTTTATCCCATCTTCACCAGGAGTTTATTCGTCTTCATTTTCCTCTTAACGCCTCCTCAAATTCCTCCTCCGTTATTACCTCTCCTCTTCTCCTTTCCTACGTATCTCTACCTGCCTCCTACTCTATTACCCTTCCTCTTGCGATGTCACTATCCTACATTCAACAATCATTCAAAGTACTCTATCCACTCTTTGTTTTTTTTCCGCCGGTCTTACTATGTTCTCTTTTGTTCTTCGATTATAATTACTACTACTCTTCTTGGCTCCATCTATACTTCTTTGCCATACTATAAATCTTCTTTTGACTTTCCTTCATTATTATCTACTCCGTTCCTTTGCTTATGACCTTCTAGCCACCTCCCCTGTTGATCCCCTCTTTCACTCTCTTACCGCTCTCATTTCCTTGCTTCCACGTACACGGCTCTAGATTTATATTACTTATATATATATATATAGTATATTATAGAATATAATATTAATATATATATATATTATATATATATATATATTATATATATATAATATTATATATATATATATAAATATATATAAATATAGGTTATATAATATATATTGGTTGGAGGAGTAGTGAGGTACCACAGGATATGGAAGATGGTTGTTTGGTCCCCCTGTATAAAGGGAAAGTCAGATTAGGATGGAATTGTGGGTATATATAGAGGTATATGTCTTTTAAGTGTGGGTAGGGAAGGTGTATGGAAATACTGATTGAGATGAGTAAGAGTTTAAGAGGTGAGGGAGGATGAAGATGGGGAAGAGATCACTATGGAGGATTTGGAGGGAAGAGGGGTAAGTGTGGAGACCAAGTGTTTACACTTAAGATGCTGATGAGTGCTCAGCTAGGAGAGAGGGAAGGGGAAACTGTCCATGGGTGTTGCTTTATTAGATTCTAGAGATAAGAGCATAATGACCGTCTTTGAGTCGCAAGAGGAGAGTGTTGTGGGAGGTGTTGGAGCTGAATGGTGACGCTCGGGGCTATAATCTAGTTGGGAGGGGAGGTAAACGGAGTATAGAGGCCTGTTGTATAGGAATGCACGTAGAATTATGTGTGTGAGGAGGTTAGGAGGCGATGACGAGAGTGAACGATCGATTGGAAAGATGGTAGCAGTGAGCCAGGACTTGAGCCAGGGGCTGTTACCGCATGTAATGTCGCCGTCGCGCTACTTCAATTTGTTTATGGAGAGTGTTTGCAGAGGTTGTACCTATGATGAGGTGAGGGGAGGGGGGTGAATATGCTAGTTGATAGAATGGGACTATATCTTTCTAGCAAGGACAGTGAACATGATAGTGTCTTGGGACCGATACTGCTCCCTAGATGGCGCCAAGAACGCGGATAGAGGCTGAATGGCGGATTGGGGTAGTTTGAGAGCGAGAATGTTGGACCGAACGAAGGAGGCTTCACAAATAACATCCAGCCGGTACATGAGTTAAAGTGTTAGTGTAATTTCAGGAGGATGGACAAGACGTGAGAGTAGGGGGATTCGGGATCTCGCTATAGACGGTGCTCGCAGCTAGGGGTGTCTGGTATTGGATAGGAAGTAAGAGCTTCATTTAGATACCATATTTAGCCCGTGCATATGCAAAGTACACTGGGCGCAGTTCTCATGAAGCGATGATCAATAGACACTAGCAGTACTTGTGATAATTCAGTCGAATGATCCTAGAGCTGTCTCCGAGTGGTCTAGAGAGAATATGTGAGAAGGTGCACATTGGTGATCTTCGGTACTCATCATCGAAAGTTGAACGATTAATCATAGTTTTGAAACAATTGTCTCTGTAACCATCGAGTGATGCCATTTAGGCTGTTAAACGTGGAGGTCTTGTGAATAGCCGGTCCAGGCTACAGACAAAGTGTGGCACAGGAGCTTTGAGATGTGAAGCGGGGTTGACCCAGCGCGTTTGTACACTCGGCGTACTGAGCAGATAGGGATAGGTAATGCAGGGTGGTGAGGCCGGCATCGGTAGATCCGTAGATTGGCTCGACTGATGCAATTTAGGTTGGTGTCGGACAGATGCGGAGAAGCGAATGCTTAAGATATGGCTCACATGCACCTAAACTCGGGCATCATAGTGCAGTTACATAAGGAGGAACGTATACTCTCTTGACGAGTGTTAGGAGAGTATTTTGGGAGGACGTGCGACATTTTAGAGCCCGATCAGGATATGGCAGTAGGCGCACAGCGCGGAGACCCAGTAGCGAGGTCGGCACTCTCTAATATGCGTATGGTCATTCTAAACGGTACGATAGCTGTTGAGGATGGATTGGAATTACGTGAGGTAGTGAGTAGCCAGGATAGGCGTAGTTGGGCGAGTGAAGAGTGCCGGCGTGAGGAGGTGCATTGCTGGCTCCAAGGTCGGTAGATGAGAGGCACGGTTGTGAGTAGTATGAGAAGCTGTACTGTACCACTACCACCGCTCAATCGGGAAAAAGCTGTGGCAAAATAATAAAATAAATAAATTAATATATATATGTATATATTACTATTATATAATATACTATATATATAAATTATATAATATATATATTATACTATATTCATACTAGTGAGTATACCATAATATTAAGTACTCACTATACCTATACATCATGAAATATATATTGATCACTATATATAGTAGTATACATAAATCATTATATACACTATACTCTACATGTAAATGCACTCATAAGCGCATAGCTACTTATAGACTTTAAGTCCTACTTTACACTATACTATATTGATATCTACTATAACTGATCATATATTTACTATATATTCATAGCACCTATAGTAGCACTAACATATATCCTGTCACCTATATTTGCACAACAATATTCCACTACACTTATCATGCTATAAATCCGTATTCATACGTTACTCTATATATCCATATAATTTATCTCACTATCTATATAACTCTATATATATATATAATAATACTTGAAGTACATGTTTATTTGAGGGTAGTTTGCTACCTAATATTTAATTCAAACATTCTTCACGAATCATAGTGAGGTACATATCTACTCTAGCGTTACTATATATATATAATACTACTATATACTTACCATTAATACTATACTTATCTACGTGATTATATACTTTCAATCCTACTATACCTTATATATATATTTACATACCCTAGATCACTATAATCTTCCTCCACCAGATACCTACCGCTCTATACTACTCATATCGAGAATCGACAATTCGAATTCAGCAATGTATATACCCATAGAACATCACTCCAGATGATAAACGATAGACAAATATACTATAATTTCATTTGGTATATACCAAGGTTTCTTAATAGGGTCACAACTGTAGACAATCATCGACTTCCTAACATCCTCATCATTTTCTCAAAAGAGAATGCCGACGACTGGTATCTGCTTGGCTGCCAATAGCTGCCGCTCTACCATCGTCAATCACTAATCTCTGCTATTATAACCCCATCTCATTAGTTACACTATTGGCAATTTTATTACTACGATATGGAGTAACTAATTAATACACAACCCTATGTACTCACTCCTCAAGCTATATAATTTAAGGCATCATAATTAACCAAATCTAACCTCATATGACACCATATTTATATTAATATACACTACGCTTACTATACTATCAGTATATCATACTATACTTATGATTCCCTTATTATCAGACTTGGTGTTTAAACAGTCTTAACATATTCCGTGATTATACCTAACACCAATTATGGTAATCACTAAATTACCTGGGCTTCAATAAAGCCTCAGAAATCAATTATAAAATAAAAACTTACTATTATCTACTAGTAAAACGCCCATGATTAGTATAAATCTCTTCAACAAACCTTATATTCAAATTATTTATTATATTTAAATTTATCTTGTTCCTCCTTTTCTCAATACACACTCAGCAATATTTTTGGTCCTTCACATTCACTGTATAATGAATATCTCCTATAGCTGCATTTAAAAATAAATCTAACATCATAATCGCAGTCAATTCTTTAACCAACCATCAACATATAACTGTCGCCAATCCAATTATGTATATACTTAATCTAATCAACCAATCAGTAATCTCTATCCCTTCAAGTGAAAATCATCTTCTTGTGTACAGCACCCTGGCATACTGATACTATTGAGACCTAAAATTACTAGAATTATATAATTACTAATAGGTATAAACAAAAGATCTATATATCTATTAATAATATTTTGGTCTT